>DWNH01001479.1:0-11333 GCA_018249895.1 Tiana niger | reverse complement strand
TTTTTTTATGGCTGAAGCACAGCAAGCAGGCAAACGGCTCACCTGATGGTAAGTGATCACCGTCGCCTATGGGCATGTATATTATTTGTATTTATATGTGTATTGTTTGTATTTCTTTATTATAAATAATTTATTGATTAAAAGTTATTAGTGGAAGTATTATTTTATTTATTTCAATTATATAAAAAATTCTAGTGTCCAATTCGCTGTTTGCTGCAGTTAAAACAATATTTTAAAGTTTATTTATGTATCTAAAACTGTTTTCTTTTGTTAATCATTTTAAATTAATAAACAAATATTATCCTACTAATATTATAAATGTGAAAGTTTGTATGTCTGGATGATTGTTACTCAATCACGCCAAAAATGCTTGACCGATTTGGATTAAATTTGGTCTACAAGTAATTTTCATAAACTGGATTAATACATAGAATTTCCACATCAGTAAACGACATATTTAGACCGAATACCGTACTTGCGACTCCGCGCACTATAACTAGTAATTAATAAACAACATTTAATAATGTAACACAACAGAAATAATTATTTATAAAAACAATAATGCTTTTAAAAACTTTCCAATAATCTCAGCATCACATTGTTGTACAATAGTCATTTACTTCTAACGAACACGATTAAATATTGCCAGTAGCATACTTAAGCGCGTCCAAAGCCGGTTTATCAGTGCGGGCGCAGTCCGAGCGACTTAATGGGAGCGACGGCTGGCCGCTGCCGCTTCACACTCAATTTCACCTTTGAGTGACGTAGACATTCATTGCACTGTACTTTACCTACCTTACCTACCATGCGCCAGCCTGACAGGTGCTTTATCTAGTTCTAAACAACAAAACTCCTTCAGCAAGTCAACTTCTACGAAAGTAGTTACAGTGTCATAGGTGTCAATCGGTGACACTTCCAGCTGCGGTATTATGTTAGCTACAGTATTTTATTCGATGTAAGCTAATATTTCGAGTTTGACATAAATTTTTTAGTAAGTTCATAATTATATTCCACTTTCATTTGAAGAAACATTGTTAACTTTGTGTTCTATTAACTTGGACGACTTCTGCGTGGTTTTTTTGCTTTATTTAATCCTTAAACTTTATAATTCATTTTAAAATGTAAACCTTTTTGGAAATACTGATACTTAATAAAAAAACAGTGGCGCCTGAGCTACTCGTGGCAAAAAATTGTAAGACAGTTGATACAAAACTCCATCGCGCTTGAGTTGTTCCGAAACACAATCTAATTTTTCAATCCACTTGTGTTTCTGAAATTTGATATCTTTATTTCTATAATTACCTTTATAAGCGTTTTTGTAGTTTTTGTTTGTTGTAAAAATAGAATGGAATAAAAACCTGAGAAGCTTATTTAGATCTAGAAAAATTCGCGCTCCAAAACTTTTATGATTCCACAAAAAATCTTAAACGTGCGTTCATATTCAAGAAGTGAACTCTGTAGGTAATTTGTTTTTATTGTTCGCTTTCTGTATGCTCATTAAACAAGTTGATAAGATAAAAATATCAAAATATTTACACACGGAATGGTGTTTAAAATAAAGCGGACGTGTGTTGGAAAGAAAAAAGCTACAAGACACTGAGAAAGACGAAGTAGCCCGTAATGTTATTCAAGTTACAAAACTAGTTCCAGTTATCAGATTTATAACTCTGGCAGTTGATTCATGACGGTCTCGCTTGGCAATTATACTGAGGTCTCTCGATACCATTAATCAATGTATATTGATAGGTCCAAGCTTCGTAAGTACGGACCCAATTAGATTTGGAATCCTTGCTACAATTTCGTTATGTCTCGATTCAGTATGATTTATTATACGGTGGTGGTGCAATTAGGCCAACGGGGTAAAGGCGAGTGTTAATTTTGGTTCATAAATTCACTTTTAATACTCGATTCGATGTAATTAGTAGTAATCGTCAGTAATTTCGAATCGTATACGTTTATTGGGGTTTTCTTCTAGTTATACAGCTTGGTTTTCTGCTCCTTTTAATTTCCCGGCCAAGCATTTATAATTAACAGTTCGGTTCAAAGAAAGTTCATCTCTCATCTAAACCACATTCGTAACATTAATAGGTTATGTAATATTTTCATCTGCATTTTACGTAAAGCAATTAGAATATGGAAATAAAAATATACTTGTTACTGTTAAATGCTTTTACTAATTATGATTTAAGACATACTTTTACTTTTTTACAGCATTAATGTGTCTTACCACTATGACTATAAAACGGGTAGCTTTGTCTTAAGGTAGACGAACCCACAACGACAATAAATACATAAACATACAAGTTTCTCATAAATATGCACGAGTATACACAGCGGATTCCTTTGAAGTCCGCAATGTGTTCTTTAAATTCAAAATCATAAACATAAGTAATACGCCGTGGCATAGTAATCGGTTTAATTAACTCTGAATCTAGTTTTAGTTCAGCCTCGGCCCGCAGATTGGTCTCATCACAGGTGGATAAACTAAATGTAAACGATATTATTGCTAAAAAAAAGACAATCAACAATCATTCTTAACAATTTTTCACAATTCTGAAAGTCACAATCCCTTATGACGATCATGAAAACATTTTCTATTTTTTTTCTTTCTGATCTGATTTCTTCTTGTCATCCTTAACTTTTTTAATATGTTGGCTATTTTAAAAATATTTATAAACATTCTAAGGTTTCTCTCTCTCTTGATTTTAGACGCCGTAAAATAATTTACGTTGAGGTTTCAGCACCTCTATATATCATCACATACAACATATGAACTGAAGTGATAAAACGACTCTACATAGTGAAACTAGTAACTTATTTTAAAGACCGATGAGTATTATTTACCGCTTAATACTGCACTTACCTTTTCTGATTTAAAAGGCGTGGGGCTATGAGTGTGAAGCGTTATTATTATTATTATTTAAAAAAAGGCGTTATCTTCTATTGAGTTAATATCGTTTTTATTTCCCATCTTCTTACTAGATACATTAGTCAGACGCGGTGATATAAGTCTCTATGTTTATTGCTATTCGAAACTTTTTAGATGTCGATCTATGTTTTTAATCTTCCATAAAATCAGCCTGTACGTGCTTAGAACAGATTAAAGATGGTTCCTCTCTGGCAGCGGTAATAAATAACGCGATTATTTCCTTTTAAAACTCGCTTTAGTCTACTTCGAGCATCTTTTTTCCATATGAATTCAACCGAAAACCTTTTGTAAAGGGAATTAAGGTTACCTCGGATTTTGGGTTAAGCCTTACAGATATTTCTTCGTTTTTAAACTCAAAATTATTCTCAAATTTATCGGTTTGTACTACGCATGAAATTCGAGTAGATTTTTTTAATATATTTAATTACAATATTTTATCTTCGGGACCGGGAAACAAAGTTTAACTGTTATTTTTCATGATATACTCGTATACTTAAGTACTGGTTGTAAAAATGTAGATTTATTTAAAAAAATAGGAAGCCCAGATAGAATATTTCTGTGTTGCTCTTGGTTTTCTCCAGCGTGAAATATACAGCCTCACGTAGGAAAGGTACATCTTTACGGGGCACGGTGTACCAAGGACAACCGGTTAAAAGCTGACTTTAATCCCTATGGTCCCTATAACTGTTGACCGTACAAGATGGTATCAGTTTCGGTACTGCTTCGTGTTTTATTTTCCGTTTAAAAATAGAATTACTAAACGTTGTATTGAAAGTGCTTATAATAAACTTGGTAGATAACTAAGTTACTATAAAGAGTTTCAGTTTTAATTATGTTTTTAATACGCGTAATTAATTGTAAATTAAGAAACCTCTGTCTTTGAAATGTTTAAATTCTACAATATAATTTTAGAGTAAAGTTATATGATGTTTGTAACATGATATCAAAGCAGAAAAACATATAACGCTTCTCACTCATAGCCCTACGGCAGGATTCTAGGATCCTGTGTCGTGGGTACCATGGACATACACAAAGACAATTACACTAACACCCCGACCGAGAACAGAAATCTAAAATCATCGTTTAAACTTCTGCCCCGCGGGGAATTGAAACCAGGACCCTTCGAATGATGAGCTAGCTTGGTAACACTACACAACACGGGTCGTCAAACATATGATAAAAGTATAAGTATAATGCTAAGAAAAGTTAATAATTTTTTTTTGATACTGTCTAATAAGTTTAATCCGGAGCAAATAATGTAAGCAAGAATATTTAAAAAAGTATTATATTTAAATATCGCTTTAAAAAATAGTGGGCAATTTCTTCAAATAAATAAGATTAAGGATCTTTACCTGATGTGTATTTGTGTATATATCAATACGTGTGTGTGTCTCCACTGCACGGATTTTATCTGAGGCAGACGTCGTCATATGATTAATGGTCAACGAAAGTCGCCTGGGATACCTCTTTTTCTATATTCATAAATAACAATGGCATCTACATTTTGAACTTTCAAAACTTGTTCTTGGATGCCGGTGGGCGATTGTTTGGTTCAAGAACTTGGACAATCGTATTGGTAAACGTATGGAGGATTCTGGTTATGTAATTTGTGTAATGAGTTCTGAGCGTCCCGGTTTCTTTGTTGGAAATATAGGAAATTCCTAACGTAGTTTGAATAATAATTGCTTTAACTATGACAAAATACTGTATAATGATTTATGTTTACTTGAAGTTATTGCAACGATGAAACACAGAATACATATCTAAGCTTAGTCACAAAAGGAAGGAAGAAATGTCTTCTGTTTATGATTATTACGCCACAAAATCAAGTACAATTACAATATTCATATACAAATATTAAATGCAAAGTAAGCAAGTCCGTGTGGGCTGGGTAGGCCGACGTTGAACGTTTATTTGGACAACCAACCGGTGACTGTTTGCTTTGCTCCTCGAAACTACTCGGAAATATTTTCCAAGAGTCCGAGACCCTCTTTGGATCTCGAGTTGGAAATGTCGAGGTTTTGTTGGACGTGCATTGAGAATAAAATCTAATCTTGATATACGATATTAGTACTTTATATGCTTGTAGCACATAAGGCACTTAGCGAAATTAGGCTGGCCAGTTGACGGTCGAGCTTTTGAATGATATAAATAATTCATGACATAAATTATTTAAGGTTCAAAAACCGTGTAGAAGCCTGAATAATGTAAAAAATAATACTAACAAATCCAAGTACGGATTTAAAATAATTTTATAATCTTTCGAAATATAGGCCGAGCGATTTACCACAAACCACAAGGTAGTTGAACCAAATACCAGTACATTGCTACTACAAGCTTAATGGCTTTAAAAACTGGATTAAGTAGCGGAGAAATGCTAAATCGACGATAAGCATATATCTTACCAACCCACGCTTTAAGGACAAGTCTTCTTAAAACACCCAAAATAAATCTTAAGTCAATAGCAATAAAGAGGAAATCTGTTTATCTATAGAGAAGAAAGGCTTTTAACTCAGTACCGGTATTCAATATTCAGTTGAATTCACAATTGTTTGAAGTCTAGCAACACTTTGTATTTATTTTCTTAGATATCTTTTTTGGGTTTGTCTTAAAATGTATTTAGAATGGATAGAGTGTTAAAAAATGTAGTTAATGTACATTATACATATATATATGTATGTATGTTATAAAAATAACTTTAAATTAAAAGAAAACACTAATACTATATCATATAAAGTTTTTCTTATATAAGAATGAATAGTATAGGTATTTAATATACAGATGCAGATGATCCCCATTTGAAACACGCGAGTTCTTAATTGGTTTGGAATCAAAGACAAAAAAGCGTTTTGCAACTGCACGCAACCGCATGAATTATAATTTAAATAATTCCTCTACCTGTCCTTAAACATTTTAAAATAATAGCATCGAAGTATTCATCGACAGATGGAATGGCACGTCGTTATCATTAAGTTTTAAGAAATGTGGATTTAAATTTTTAATAAACTTTATATTTTATAAAGTTCCTGCGAAACTGTAGTTATAGACTCCAAATATCAGAAACGTATTTCGGAACTCAGATATATGGGACACAAAAAATCCTTCATACCGTTAAAAGGTAGGCAGGTATATTGAGTTGCGCAACAACTTGAGCGTGGTCAGAAAGAACTTTCAAAAGCCAATAAGAAACTGTGAAATCGACGAGCGCTCCGTACGGCGTTTCTGGCTAATTATTCTTCAACTTCGGTCACGATTATTTCAAATACATGTTCGTCCATACCTATGTAGGAATAAACCAGTATAACGATTAGTCTCATCGCTATTTCTTTTTTTTTAAGAAACATTTGCGAGTGGCCCAAATAGTTGAGAACTACAGATCGGTCAGGAATAGTAGACAGAAATCGTTTCATTTATCAACTTATAAAAGGAGGAAGTTCTGTAAATGTCTTTTTTTCCTTCTTATCCTGTATCTTTATTGTTCCTGTGAACATAATAATCGAAGTCTTCGTCTATGCTTAACAGATTCTCATAATTATATTTTTATATAAAAATGATGATGGTTTAACTGTGGAATTCGAAAATATAAAATGGAGCAACTAAACTGATTGCAATAAATCAAATATGATTCAAGAAATTTGCTTTTAAATACAGTTTTTTTGCAGGGTATTTGTAGATACTACTAACACTATTGGTCCTAATTGAATTTTGATTGAATATTCTTCTATATGAATCCTAGCACGCTTATTTTCTTGGGAACGTGCTATAGTCTGTCCGTTTCTAGTAGGCCAGCCTGATAAAAATTGTATTATTTTGAACAGAAACGAAGACTATCTCTGGATGTGGTATGTAATAATGGAATTAGGAAACTTTTTAAGAAGGTTGCGTGACAGTTTTACATCGAATAGCCCCAGGAAAAATTGGTGGAATCGTTTTCAACTAATTGGAATATTACGCATTCTTGCCACCAATTTTGATATTTTGCGAGGAAATAACGCTGATACTTTGCGTTATTATAGGATTGGTCCAAGACGATAATTTCTAAAGATATCCGTAGGCAAAACTGTTGTTCTTGCGACCGAGTCCACCTGCCCGCTTTGATTTATTATGGATTCAGTATTAATTTGATATCCCTTTTTGCTTCAGCCCCTTGAGCGATCAAAACGAGCGAGTGGAGGCTTGCCCGGTCCCCATTATATGTGGTCTCGGACGAATCATAATTGCATATGAGCCTCGAGATAAAATGCAGTTCAATACAAAAATAATCCTTATGCGGCGAACGACAGTTTCGTATGTGTATACATATTATATTTAGTAGTTCTTTATTGGGCATATATAAAATGTCTTTCTTTATCAATATTATTTTTAGCTTTATCTTTATAATATCTATTATTATATTATCAGGCCATGTTTGGTTCTGAAGGGATTTTATAACAAAATTTTCAATTTAATATTACTTCGTCATAGTAAGCTAAATTAACATCTAATACAAGTAATGTAACACTGAGTTCATCCTTCTCTATATCAAATGGTTTTGGCTCGTATATGGTTATATTTTTATGTCTCGCATCGCCAGTACTACAGGTTTTTACTTTAAACACCGTTGTTTGTGTGTTTATGTTTAGATATATCTCATCTTTAGTGGGAACATTGACGGTCTCTTATTAGTGGAGGAATTTTTGTTGAACGTTGATTAGAACCGTAGATAGTTTATCCAGATGATGTGTAATCATTTACATCTGTGTAATGTAAATAGGAATTTTTTAACTTTGACTTCGCTGGAATCAAGTATGTTTGTGGTGATTTAAAATCTATATACATAGATATAAATGCTTTTTGACTCATTGTTTTTTAATTATTGGAACTACACTATTAATATTAACTAATTTACCTATATGGTATATAAAATTCACTAAATTATATATGTAGAAAATGGATAAATGCATTGCAGATATTTTATTAGGTCCCAGAAAGTTACCTATGTAAAAAGAATAATAAAACAAATTTGGGCCTTTCCAATATTCTTGTAATAATGAGTCCTAATATCTTGTTGTATAAATAAGTGATCGGATTTATATTTTGAAATTCAAACCCTTTTAGTGTTAATTGCATCGGCAAAACGTTTTAAATTTGCATAAAAAGCATATCAAGGAGATTTGCCTCATTATTTTCTCAATATTTAACAAACTTAAAATTACGGTCCGAGAATTCCTGATGGTACCTCGGTTTAACTGATCGGTAGATAAGACTTCTGAAACTGTTTATTTACGCAGAGCCTTCTTGTTTAGTATGCGAGTCGAGCGATTTCGTTCGTTTTCGTCAAAATCGGATAATTATACGATGTGCCATATTTTATCAATAATTTTGCTACGGTTTTTGTTCGAATCGTGATGAAATATCAACTTTTCGGAGAATCTTTTGCCCGAGTTCCTTGTCCTTGGACAGTCAAAGGCGCGCAGTTTTTTCGTTGGAATTATTAATTATAGCATGGGGTATAATAAACTGGTATTATGCAGCCTTGTGGTGGTATTATGCATCTCGATTATAAAGGCAATCAGAACATAATAATGTCCGCGACAAAAAACATTGTAACTGCACATAATAATGGCGCGGCAAGCATGAGCTCACAGACGATTTTTTCTTGTTACAATTTCATTACAACTTGTCCCTTTTATAAGATAGTGAGAAATAAAAGAAGGAAAGATAAAGAGGTAAGAAATGGCTTTATATTCAGGTTTATTGCTAATGATTAAAAAAAAATACAGACGAATTGAGAACCTCCTCCTTTTTTGAAGTTGGTTAAAAATTATCCGTATATACATATGTATAAATGTAGTTAATAACTCCATGGAATTCCAAGCAAACAAACTTTTTACAAAAAAAAGTAATGAAATGACAAAAAGGTAAATCGATGGTACAAAATAAATGTTTTATTAAATATTATATTGAAAAGTTAGAAATACCCATACAAAATCAAATTGCCGAGTCAAATTTTAGTCTCCACGTGGAACAGACGTAAGGTCAACAAAAGATATGCTAGAGGACCTCCCAAGTACATTAGTGTTTTGCGAAGTAAGATTTTATTACTTTCGTAAAGTATCCGGCGTTAAATGATGTACATCGGGCTTTGGATTGAGATAATCTGTCTGTTTCAGCTATGTAGAGCGTCGTCTCTGTCACTCAGTCAGTCATCCAAAATTGTTAAGAGCTGGAGAGAGATGACTAGCAGAACCAACCAAGCCAAAACGAATTAATCTTTTCCCAAATTCGATAAGCATTTTTCACCGCAGTTCAATGATATCTTATATGTATGTTATGTTGAAAGTTAGAAAAAATAAATCCAAGTAGCCCAACGTATTTTCCACGCCAAAAGTATTTTTAAAATCAATTAACTCAGCTAAATAAATTTAACGGCATCACAAAATTCGTTCTCGCATGTCAAGCAAGGCTTTGAAGAAGGAATTTAAGGTGGTAAAGAATTATGCGGAGCAAGCAATACTACTAAGGTCATAGAAGAGGAATTTATTGACTATTTTGCCGACCGTATCGATTTGAATTTCCTTTACGCTGCTGCAGTAATAGAATCGGGTGAGTCATCAGATTCTAAACTAATTACGAGTCGAAA
Source organism: Tiana niger (assembly GCA_018249895.1). Taxonomy (NCBI): domain Eukaryota; kingdom Metazoa; phylum Arthropoda; class Insecta; order Lepidoptera; family Hesperiidae; genus Tiana; species Tiana niger. The sequence goes on along the minus strand of DWNH01001479.1, from coordinate 1,782 downwards.
GGAAAAAACGCGTAGCTTTAATGTGAGACGAATACCATCCAGGCATTATGGTTCATCAAAAATCACTGAGTCCGTAATTGTATGGTCCATTTTGTTATGTGTTTTTTATCGTTAACACTTTTTGTTGTAATGGTGGCTTTGTATTGCTTTAGCAACTTCCTTGACGGATGTCAGATGCACAAAAAACCTAAGCAATCTATTATCTGCCAAGTCTTATTAAATTTCACACTGGAAATCATTTTAACCCTGCTTGGGGTTGGTTTTTAAATTTCAAAACTCTGTTTTGCTCACTTCGATTCTTTACTTCGTATCTGAGATATCAGGTTTATTTGCTATGTTCCGCCATTAAATTTTAAACAATTATTTAGTTGTTGTTTTATTTGTTTTAGATATTGACATATTTTTTTATCATTTTATGACAATAATATATTACTTCCTATTCTTGGTATCCGACGATATAAAATAAGTTCGAGTGCATATTAAATTTTCCTTTATAAGAAAAGCTAAAGTGTGTCTATTGGTTTGATACTGTAAATTTTCCAAAGATTAACGTTTTACACTACGATCTGTAATCTCTCTGTATATAAAAAGATTGAAAATTAAATCAATAAACCGAAGTTGGAGTAGACAGTAATATTCCGCTATAATTCCGATATTACGAGTATTAGTCAGGAAAAAACTATTCATAGTAACAAAACGCTCAGTTCGAAGATTCCATTAAAATATATATATCATAGTTTCTTCCACTCCATTGACGGTAATAAATTGATTTGGCCAATTAGAATGTTCGTGATACATTTAAGAAGTGTATCAGGAAGTGATGTTACAATAGCACTCAAATGTTGTGAGATCGGAGAGCTGTGATGTCTGTCCAGGTTTTATGGCGGTATAAAACCAGTTGCATGGCTGTAAATAGCTTGCTCGATTGCTGATGAGCAACGAATGGCATACATAATATTATTAGTACATCAAGAGGCAACTATGTAATTAACTTTGACTCCTGATATTATTTATTGTTATAAAATGATGCAATTCTTCACATAAACTGCGTTATTTATGAACAGAAAACCAACTATCAAAATTATTATTTTCTATTACAATATATTTATTACTAGCTAAACTTCGGCAATGACTATGCATTTTTAGTTGTAAATCATCATTAAAAAAAACAAAAACAACATATACATACATATGCACAATGTGTAAACATCGGTTAGGCGTTTTCAAGATTACGGTGTTTAAACACTTAATTTTTATTCATTACTGTAGAAGTAGGTATATAGATGTCTTAACCAAATATCTTTATTTATGTTTCCTTATAAGTTCATGATAGTATAATTTGGTAAAGATTAGTTTAAGTAGTAAAAACGTGAGACCAACATATACAAGTATTTTAAATGATGCTTTGGAAATAAATAATTCTAATCCGATTAAAGTGTGTTGTGACCAACGCGTGCTTAATTTGAGGACGTTTGGCAATAAATATACGCCTTACGACACTTACAAAATATTCCATTCATATAATAATAGGTAGAAATAACTCGTAAGTTTTTGTACACTGTAGTACGAGTGAACGTTCTAATCCCGAGCTTAGAGTTGATCAAAAAATCCACATTGAATAACGGCATGCTATAAAAAACCCAATTAATACTTTTTCAAATACAAAATAACCGCCTCGCTTTTTATAGAAACAATAAATCGATATTTTATAGATGAACACTAAATAATACTGTGGGAACGCATTCAATAAGTAGAACTTGTTTGGTCAATCTTGTTTTCTCT
>DWNH01001478.1:0-11334 GCA_018249895.1 Tiana niger | reverse complement strand
ATCTTGATATAGTTAGTAATAGGAGGAAAAATAACAAGAAAAGTGTCTATACGGGAACTACAACGTAGATAGATAATTTCTACGTTGTCGTATAAATTGGAAAAACAAGTTATAAATTATTTTTTTCAATGACATATAAATCACGTAAGATGTGGAATTTCAACCTATTAAGGAGAATTTAAACACTTTTTTGCCTATACTCACTACAATATTTATTGTGACTACAAAATTATTCTTTGTGAATTTGGATATTCCTTACGTTTGCGTAATATTTCGATTTTCGTAATGGTAATGGTATTGTTTACATAATGTACCTAGGTATATAATGTAAAGACGGCTACGATACATCTAATGAAGCCTAAAAGACTAATCAATTATCTACATGTTTCTTATGTACATAAATATACATCGTAATTCATATGGTTTAATTATCGTTTAAAACACACTATTTTGATTTAACAACCATAACAGCAATTTATATCCTTCTAGCGAGAATTCAGAAAAGTCCAAAGTGCCGAGAGTATGTAGGTGTACGTGGTTATCAAGTTGTAAGAATGTCTGCTGGGACTATATTTTCACAGAAATTATTAGACAATTTTGTAAAGTAGGATTTGGCATTATGTAGAATTGCACTATTCATACCGATAAGAAAAAAACAATCAAATTGAGATCGTTCTTTTCTAAAGTCACTTGAACATAGAATACTGCGCAACATTGAACTAATCATTATGCATCTTAAAAGTATCACTGGCGTAGTGGTAATAGAATGTTTGTAACCTCTAATTTCAGAACACTATTATTATGTAGGTATTACTTTTACCAATATAATGAAGACAATAAAATTACATTGAATAAGGCCTTATTTGAAAAACAATTTTGACATGCCAAGGTGATTTCAAAAAAAGGTTTAGTATATCATTAGAAACAATTAAAAATATTTGAAAGTATCTAACTCATTGCATTGGAGACTCAAATATCTTATGTAAATTATTTCTTAGCTTGCGACCTTGCCAAGGCCAAGACGTACAAATATTGGGGTGTTTCTGAAAGAGAGATAACTACCGAATTAAATACACATTAAGAGTGAATTTCAAATACACGATATGAAAAAACCAGTGACAATTAGTCACTGAGTCTAGTATTTGTGTCTCTATTTGCTGTTTGTTTTAAAATTGTAATTAATTTATTCAGACCCATTGTCAACGTAACTGTCAAGTTACCTTCAGAGGAACCTTCAGTAACTGAACTAGAATTTTTAATTGAATCAGTTTCATTCATATTTTAATCGGAGCTGTTTCTTTCTGTTATGAATAATGTAATGATACAGTAGGATTGTTTAATTTCGTCATTACAGTCAAGTACCAATTAGCTACCTACATTAATCATCAAAATAGGATCAGACAATCATCGTCTAATTAGAATCCAGGTTAATTTACAGTTTCATTACATTTTAATTGAAAAAGATACTTAAATATCAAGCAGTGAATGTAACAAATAAAACGGAAAGGTTAATTAATCGTTTAATTGCCTCTTAATAATGTTTATTAAATATTGTATCATTTTGTTTCAATTTCGTAAGTGCATTTAAAAAAATTCAGTGGTAGATTTATGAGTGGTACGAGGAATTCATTTAAAATTATGTCGTAGGTATTCAGTAGGTCACAAAGGTAGCATTTCGTTTTCCGCATTTCTTAAGGTAAAGTCTAGAAGGTTTTCCTTGCGGATATAGATTCGATCTTACAGAAAGATTGTACGCTGTGATAGACTTTTTTAAAGTGTGTTTATAACTATTGTTTACAATTACAATTACAAAATGAAATTTCTTGTAAACAAAAGCTTACATTGCTATGTACCTAAGCTTTTAAACATTTTTTTCTACCGCCAACCTGAATTTGTTATATAGTTATTGCATCATTTGCATTCTACATAGGCTATCCGCAACTCTGCAAATATTAATGTACTATTGGTTTTGTACATTGTATTAAAATGTAATGTAATGTAAGACCACACTCGAACCATAAAGAATAATAAAGATTAAGCTTCATCGCTGGTAATACAATGAATTCATCTGGTATAATAAACTGTATCTTATCGCAAGAGTCACGAGGCACTGCAGTTTCCGCTTAGCCCTTTTTAGCAATGTCTAACTCATAACAAGTATATCCGGAGTACATATTACACCTTCATCGAATGTCACGAGCGCCACGCCTCTTACGAGATCTCTGGGTCACTATTTCCGTTGAAATTTTACATTGAACGTTAAATATTCTCTAAATTAGTTAGTGCTAGAGGTCAGCGTGTTCATTCATGTTTTGAAATTTTGCAATTTAATTTATAAGCAGTCAACAATATAATGGCATTGATAATTTTAAAAATGGTAATCGCGTTCTCTTCAAGGTCACCATTTGACAACCATTCCACTTTTTTTCTATAATATATATTATTTATTACTTCAAATTCTTTAGTTTGTAATAAAAATGTTTTTATTTCACATTTTGTGTAGGTAAGCAATATTTTACTAATTTATTACCTACTTCGAGAAGTAAAATAAAAACTCGTGACAAAAACTAGAAGTTCGAAAGCTATTATTTATTATAGCTTATTATAGCTATTAGCCAGAACGAAGGAACTATTCAGTGAACTTTGACTTTTTTACCCAAGAAACCCCGTGAAGACATCAGTCTTACACGTAGCGGTAGTTAACCTTGGTGGAGGGAATTATTTATCTATGCCTAAATTAAAGTACGACAAATATTTATTTATATTATGAGTCAGATATTGTACAAAAGTTAACAAAACCTCTGTAAAAAGGTTTTTTGAAGGAAGCGGCAAACGGGTACTCAGGCCACCTGATGTCAATTGGCCACTGCAACTTATGGACATTTAACAAATTCAATTTTCGAAGGAAGGCCGCCACCCGGCGTAGTACCATCGCCGCACCCAAATTTACCGTAAAACATTTTATTGTGCTTCGGAAGAAAGGTGTGTTTGCCAGAGTTCACTACAAACGAGGCGATAATCTTAGTTCTTAGAAGTGCAAACGCATCTCTTTATGATCTTAGGTAGGACAAAGGTAGGTACTGCTTAAAGTTGCGCAGTTCTACCTGAGGTCGATGCGTACTACTTTTGAGGTCTAAGATGGTCGCTGAATACTTAATGTATCTCCTGGCAATACATTCAAAGATGGTTTCAAAACTAAACAAAATGCTTCGCGATTCAATTGGTGCGGCGGCTGTACTTCCCGATCAGAATCTTTGAAACCACTTGTTATTCTTATGTAGTAAATTAGAAAACACAACAGCTGTAAATACAAACCAGATTGGCATGTACCTACTAAGGAATAATATAGTATACAAATTTAGATAACTAATATAGAGATACATATAAACAACAAAGAGATACATCAAGATACATAAAACTCGATATATATATATATATATATACATATGTATCTCGATGTTACACATAAACGAAGTAAATAAAAAGTATTATAATGTAAGTACTTATCTACGTAAATACATAAAGTTTTATTTCGTCATTCCCGTTCTTTTATAGGTAAAACACGTGTCACTGTTCGTAAATGCTAATGTTCGAAACCACTGAAATTGATAATGAATATTATTTTGTATTCTATCTGTTGATATTGATATTCAAATGTTGATTCCAACGTAAAAGATAGCATACTTTGGGATCTAAGAGATGGCGCTGTTATCAATTACAAACATGCGTATGTATTATGAGTATAAGATGCGGGATATAAAATGCGGTTGACAAAAAACTTAAGACAAGGTTGTTAAAAAGCAGTGGGTTTATAGAAGGGTTTTTATCGGTATGAGTTAAAATATAAAGCGTCCAGCGATATTATTTATGTATTCAAGTTTATTATAATAAGGAGGCGCCCATTAGTTTCCCGAGGATTTTAGGGAGGGTTAGAGACGAATCTCACCCAATCTTATCAATTTTAAAGCATCCAATATTATCGTATTGTTTAAAAAAAAAGAAAAAATACATTATGCGTACGTGTGGAATCGGTCATAAATTTCCAAAGGGCATGTGAAGTCCACGAATTTGTACCTTCTCGGTCAGAGGAGGATAATAAATTAATGGCGATTAAAATTTATCGAGGAAATTGTTATTCTGTTTCAGAAACGCCGATATACTGAACTTTTCTGGTGGTGATAAGAGTAATTACACGTTTCCTAAAAATTTCCTCTTCGGCGTTTCCACGGCAGCTTTTCAGATTGAGGGAGGATGGAACGAAGATGGTAAGTAATGCAACTGCATATATGTATGTTGGTGCGGCGGCATTATGCCATAGGTTTTGTAATAAATACCGTAAACATTAATATAGACGTGATTTTATTCCGTAGCGCCCTACAGATAAATTTCAAATGCATTCCAATTATCATATATAACGACGCAGAAAGGTGTTTAAATGAGGTTATTTACATTATGTTTATTTTTTGTTCTAGGGAAGTCTGAAAGTATATGGGACCATCTGGTGCACACAAATCCGGGCTTCGTGAGAGACGGCTCCAATGGCGACGTTGCCGCTGACTCCTATCACTTGTACAAACGCGACGCAGAAATGGTACATGAACTTGGAGTGGACATTTACCGATTCTCAATTTCATGGCCGCGAATCCTGCCTACTGGCCTAGCTAATGACATAAACCCGCTCGGCATCCGCTATTATAAGAACTTAATAGATGAACTCAATAAATACAACATCACTCCCATGGTAACGATATACCATTGGGATCTACCGCAGAAGTTACAGGACATCGGTGGCTGGACGAACGCTCACATAGTTGACTATTATACGGACTACGCGAATGTCCTGTTCGAAAATTTCGCTGATAAAGTGAAGTATTGGGTGACATTCAACGAGCCAATGCAGACATGTTTGGAAGGTTACGGCGGCACTTATCGAGCTCCAGCTCTTAATAGACACGGTATTGCGGAGTACCTTTGCACTCACAACCTGTTAAAAGCTCACGCCAGCGCTTATCACTTGTTCGACCGCCAGTACCGCCCAATACAAGGAGGTATGTTGGAATAATTACTGATAATAAAATATACAATCAGACCGATCATAATCGATCTGAGCTATGATCAATTAACTGTTGACGTCGTGAATGTAAATTAGTTGTGGTTCAAATAGTTTTTCCAAGGACCTGTGTTTGAGAGTACCTACTGTGTGTCCGTTTTTGTATTAATGTAGCTATATTTTATATAGAGACCTAACTTGTTTTCTCTGTCTTGTTTTCTTATACGTATTAGTAAATAGGTTTTTATTAGTATCTTAGCGTGGCTTGAATTTTTTCTTGTTTTGAACACTATAGCACCTAATATGTAACAGGTTGTTTTTGAGGCAAGACATTTTTCTAATATCATAGACATATAATTTCTGAAACTCGGAAATGATAGACATATTATTTCTGAATTAAAGATAATCTGTCTGGATAAATTCGATTTTTGAGTGCCTGTCGCTTTTTTTTTATTGTTACGACTCGTTTTCGAGACGGCATACTTAGGACGGTAGATATACATATTTTCATGTTGCCGGTCCTCCTAAATCCATTTTCCGACCACAGTTATATGTTCATTCCCGTTACAACCTCTAACATTTGATAATTTTTTTACCATTCAGGTAAAATTGGCATGTCCCTGGATTCGAACTGGGCAGAACCGAAAACGAATTCTCCAAGAGACAAAGAAGCGGCGGAATTATATTTAAAAACTCATGTAAGTATATTTATACATATAAACGCATATATATACATAGAATATACATATGTTTAAAATTTGCTAATTTTATTAGTTTTTTTTACTCGATGTTCTTCACCATAAGCTATTAACGATCGCTATGCTCAGGACAGTGTCCATAACAACCTTCAGGTCAGGTTAAGGGACGAGTTTTAACTAGTCAGGTATTTCAAAATATGCGCGCCGCTGTTTGTGAATAGTTACGACAATTTTTGAGATAGTTAGATAACAGTTTTTCATATAACACAGATACTTGCAAAATATCGCAGCTATACTGAACTGCTATATAATGAGCAGATAATAATGAGCTCAGGTTAAAACTATATATGTACAATCTTATTATTTCTACATATTTCCTATAAATGTTATAATATCTTATATCGTTTATTATGAAAAACTTAAACATTGTTATTAGGTAATAGTAAATTGAAATAGGTAAATAATTTTGTTTGGAGTGTCATTTTCTTTGAATTATTGCTTTTACTTTTAAGATATTGTAATACAAACTTATTTTAAGATAAAATAATGATTTGACCAACTTGACAATGTTGAATCGGATTAAAGAATTTAGTGTATTCATACGAATAACTGAAATCATACGATGAAGTTGGTATAAAATAAGGGCATTTCGTTTTCCTCTATACCTACCTACTAAAATGTTCTGTTGTAAATCCTTTCATCATACTTAGTATTTACCCGATGTATGTAAATACCAACTACTTTGCCAATAAAACTGTACCTACACTTATGAGTAGTATCTGTATAAGTAGTAATAATATAATACTGATTAATTATGCGGAACTATTTTTTTTCTTCATAAATCGTTATAAACCTTCTTCATAAATCTGTGTGATATTTATCATAAATATCACACAGATTTATGACGAAGGTTTATAACAATTTTGTTTTAATATTGCCTTTTTAAATGTAACGTACTACTTCTTACGAAAATCATGAGTACAACAAATTAATTGATATTTTGTAAGTGGCACGTTGTATAATTAACAATGCTATCATTAACACATAAAATTACTTGTTCCTACTTTTGTTAAGTGAGAAAAATACAAAAATCGTACACTATAATATAAAAATTAATAATTTTAAAGTGGGTTGTTAAAAACATTACTAGCATGCAAAATTTAATTATCAAAAGGGCCAAGCTCGAGACGCCATTCCGAAGAAAAAAATCCATTTACGACTTACAATAACGTAAGTGTAGTTTAACGATCATCAGTTAAAATATAAAAATTTTAAAAATCAATTAAAATAATTAATTAAAATATTATACGCGTACGCCAATGTAATGGCTTTTTGACTTAGACATAGAAACTTTGAGTTTTATATACCTACTCCTTTATAAAATGGCCTTCAGTGTAAGTTCATGATATCTTTATTGTAGTAGATTGGCTATCATTTAGCTTCGACTTACGTTCTATGAAATAGCCTATCGATTCTGGCATGTTTTGGGCTATGTTGCTTTGTTTATAAAACTCTAATACTCTCAGATTGTGATAGAAAACTGATTTTCATAATCTGTAGGTATAGTTCTAATAAAAGGAAATAACACTCTGTCAACATCAGTTGTAAGGAAATTAATCCAATTTAAATAATATATGTAAATAACATAAAAAAGACTATCTGTAAGATACCTATATCCATAGAAGAGGTAATATTCACGGACTGAGCTTCGATTAAGTATTGTAGGAGTTTATTTAATGAGAATATGAAAATATGTAGTTCTGAGACCGGCTGTATCGTGCGAATTGCTATACTAGTGTGTGTTCACACTTTTAATTTACATGAGCAAAGACAATGCCTCTAAATTTAAGATTTATTATCTGTAGATTTTTGTGTATCCACCAGCCGCACTTGGCCAATGCAACGTGATGGATTGTGGCCTAAACCTTTTTCTCATCCGATAGGGCTTTTTAATATTTAGAACTAACCATCATTTTTGTCTTTGTTTAAATGCGTCAACCTTGATCAGCAATATTTATTACATTGCGCTAAGAGCACCGTCATAGTATATAGCAGAAGGATATTTTTTGATGAAAAAATTACGACAGTTTACATTCGGCGTAAGGCATTTTTTAAAACTCATTTTTTATGTATATACTACAACATGAATGTTCCCGTTTCAGAGTCATCGTTATACAGTAATTTTGATAACATCTAATCCGTATAATTACGGCAAATAAATTATTTAATGATAAGGAACTTGATATGCATTTTATCTGTAACGTATAAAGATACTTATAAATAATGATAAAACACTCATAGATACTAGATATAATGTTAGAACGTAACGTTAGTACTAGACCTGAAAGTAGGTACCGTACATAAGCATTTAAGCATCTTTTCAGTGACGCATAACACTAATGGCGACATTCGTGTCACTGTTTCTGTTATATTTCTCGCATATGAGAAACAATATTATCTAATAAAATGTTTTTTTTAAGTATGGCGTTTTAAGAATCATATAGATTAAGATATAACTGTAAAGATACACTTTTCTTTTGCATACCGAAAAGGTAAGTTTTAGTTGATTGGTTTAGTCGGGTTTTGAATGACTTTCCTGTATGTAAAAATATAGGACCGAGATTTCTTGACTGACAACATAAACTGAATAGAAGTATAAAACTATGTTCTAGTGTAATTAATGTAATTTGTAGGAACGTTACTAGACATTATACTTATGCTTGTAAATACGTAATTGCTGTAAAAAATGCGATATGCGAATTCCGCTGTAGAACACCGTAGTCTTGCCTTGACACCCATGCTAAGTAGGTTGTGCTGGATTCCTTATGATGTTTTTACACTAGTGCTTAAAAGATATTACAATCTTATTAGATAAGATGTATTACAATTGTCTTAACTCCACTACAAATCACATAGGTATATCAGGTCTGGAGAAATACTTCGTATTTTTGTATGTTGTTTATATAAAGTCAGGAAGAAACTGTTTCCTTAAACTATGTATTAAAAACCCGGCTGCAAAGGCTATGTATCTGAATGTCGGTTCTAAATCATTACATTTATAACCTTCATTTTTTTTTTCATTTTTTTTTTTTATTCAATAAGTATCATTGGACCAATATGGACCACGTTAAAAGTGTTGAGTTCTAGTCTGAACATCATCCGTGTAGGATAGGCAGAAGGCAGTCTTTAAAGCAGTGTATTTAGATGTCTTACATCAGTAAGCGCTGTCCATTTGTCCAACAACACAAAAAGTATAGTTCAAAGACAACTACTGCAATTACTTTAAGTATGTACTAAATGGAGATGGATTACTTGTGACCACTGTCTTGTCCAATGTCATACAGAGTTCGTTGGGCCTGTTTGTCAAACGACTCGTTGTAGCAATCACACGGATGAAATTTAGCGACATTATCGTCGCCAAGTCGTAATTGTTATCTGTTTGTATATGAGCTCACGTTATTTTGCTGTATAACAATATTTACCAAATGATTATTTCTGTTTCATGTTCATTTCATTCGTTTTTATAAATAATTCATTTGGCATTTGTTGGAATTGCAAATTTAATCAGAAATATCGGTAAGACTACAGTGGAAATGTGGATTTTAACCCCCGTCGCAAACGGGGTATTATTAGTTTAACATGTGTAACTCTGTATCTATGTTTCTGTTTGTAACATCGTAGTTCCCGATTGGACGAATCGATTCGAATTACATTCGAATTTTACAATCGAAAGTCTTGTCCGTCCAGATGGTTCTTAGCTATGTTAAATAAAAGCAGACGTATGTATGTACATATATAAGATATTTAGCTTTTATTGTACTAGTGCCAGATCTCAGCCAATATTGAGCTGAAAATTCTGAATTGGCTTATGATTCTTCGCCGGGGGTTTTTTAAATTTTCATTTATTCTATGTTATTAAGAGGCAGGCAGCCTTATACCTAGCAGTCATGAAACTTCTTTTAACTGCCACTGTTTTAATACAATCATAAGTGTTTTAAACGTCAATTTTCAACGCTTTGCAGGTCGGATGGTACGCACACCCCGTGTATTCAGCAGACGGCAACTACCCACCTGAACTGATAAGACTTGTCGACGAAAAGAGCCGTCAACAGAATTACACCCGCTCTCGTCTACCGAAGTTCAGTCCCGAGGAAGTCGCTTACATCCGGGGCACCGCTGACTTCTTCGGTTTAAATCATTACACCACTTATCTGCTCAGTATGGCTGACAAAGAAGTTGGTCAAATTCCGTCGCACGAAAATGATGTCGGTATCATTAGGGTTCAGGATCAAAAGTGGCCATCAATGTCCTCTTCATCGTGGCTAAAGGTAAGTTTAATATATCATTCGATTTAGGATATTATTGTAATTCAGATAGAGAAGAGGAGAAACAATTGATAAACGGATAGCGAATGTGTAGGGAATATCGTGAGGCGAACAACCCGTTACAAGTTATATCTAATTATCAGAGCATAATGAAATATTTAGCATTGTCTCATATAGATTGAATTAGTTCAATAAAGGAGTAAGTATTCGGTAAACAAAGTTATACATAAATACATCGATACTATACTTTTACAATCTTGTTATGAAGACTTTAAAAAATTCGGAGAATATCTTTACATATCTACTATCAAAGTTCCTCAGTGTATGTCTAAAAAGATGAAATTTTCTTAGGTACACTAGAGATTGTTGCAAAGTGCCGTAGTCTTCAAAGCGCCATCACGGTTAAGACTCAATACTGCTAAATTACTGGCGTTATATCATTATGGATGCAATTATTTTATCATTTATTGTTTTTGTTCTACAATTGGCATCTGTTTTGTCTTTGTTCGCGTAATAAAAGCGATTATCTGAGCAATGGTGTAATATAATGTATGTACATATATGGAATTTGCACTAATTGCAAATTTCCGGTCTGATAATTAGGGCAACAAGATAATTAGTGTAAGATACATTATATCTTTTGTAATGTATGGAAATATTTTTCATACATAGGTGCATGTATGTGACAATAATAAAGTAATATAATCATTAAGAAATTAGGAACGCTCAGGATGCTTTTATTTGATATTAGCTATTGTAATGCTGTTATAAATCTAGTTTATAAATGTCCTCTGTGCTAAATATTATATGCACGCTGTACAAAAACTGAGACCTCGTAGACATCTACTCAAGTATTACCATTATAACTTTTTACAGGTCGTACCTTTTGGCTTTAGGCGACTGTTGCGCTGGATAACTAAGGTGTACAACAATGTACCAATCATAGTGACAGAGAATGGGTACGCTGACTTCAGCGGAGTCCACGACAATGCGCGCGTATCATACTACAGCCATTACTTGAATGCTCTGCTGCACGCTATACACGAAGACAAGAGCAATGTGGTGGGGTACTTCGCCTGGAGTCTTATGGACAACTTCGAATGGGACGACGGCTACGTGTAAGTTTTCTCGTTCTGAATTTAAAACTAATCTTATGTCTAATCCGGATCTGTGTTTCATAGACATCAGTACAGATATCTAAATAATAATTATCTGTGGTGAGGATTACCCCATTGGGTATACGACAAAATTAAAATGTAAC
>DWNH01001477.1:0-11335 GCA_018249895.1 Tiana niger | reverse complement strand
TCTGAAGTTGAATATGGAATGTCTATGAATAGGAGATACTACTCTTACTAGATAGCCTGCATGCTCGTTTGCTACTTAAAATGTTAAATTGCATAAGTCATATTAAAATTCATTGCTCTGAGTCGCACCTACTATCTATACTCCAATTTGCTCCTCATTAAGCCACAGCTGGTAGCCGCTGGGGACCGTGGGAGTTTCTCGCTGTAATCAGGATAAGCTCCATGTGGAACGATGTTATTATCGCGCCAGCTTTATGAAATAACCATAAAATTCAATTAAAAGTTGTTTTATAGTAGCGTTAAAATATAACAAACTGTCTGACACTTCCTCTTTACCTAGAACCCTTTGGTAGTTACTGCTAGCTAACTTTGAACATTACCACAATTAAAATTGTTAAAAAGTGGTAGTAATTGGTCTAGATTCGACCTTAATATACTAAAATTGTAGGTATATTAATAAAATATATCAAACTATAATATATATAAATTTTAGTTTACTGTATTTTTTTCAACATATTTTTTTTATATATTAAATATTTTTAACAGTGATATGTTGCCGGCCCGAGTAAGTACCACCGCCACACCCAATTCTACCGTGAAGCAATTCATTGTGTTTCGGAAGAAGGGCGTGATTGCCGGAACTCACTAAATACAAGACGACCATCTTAGTCCTTTGAATTTTTATAACACAATAAAATAATTATTTTCTTATTTCCCAATAGCAATGATTATTCACTAAATTATTGTTACAGATTATATTTTGATCATTGATAAATAATTGATATTTATAGATGTCATTTGTTAATTGTTTCAGTTCGCAAACATGTTCAACTTATTTAGTTAATAATTTTATATTATATATATGTTCTAAATAAAAAGAAAATACCCTTTTCGAGCTGAAATACATTTGCAGTTGACCTTTTAGCGGACCAACGTATCGTTTCGTGACTTCGTTAAAAGTGCCATGATACGTGTCCGATTTGAGAGGACCAATCAAAATCCAAATCTGCCGTTGCTCGTTTATTTCAGACTAGCTTTCGCCCGCAGCTTCGCCTGCATAGTCTCTCACAATAAGAGTATGAAGTTCACCAAGTTCACCTTTTTTTATTTAATAACATACAATAATAATCGGAATTTAAGCTCTAGCACATTTAAAATTTAATACAGCAAAATAAGTTTACTTTCCTTTCAGATATTTTATTTGCAAAACACACTGAAGGTAATGTAAGTTTGTAACTCATAGGTTTCGTTGTCGAGCAGTAAAGGCTTTTACAGCTCATTATGGCGCAGTAAGTTGAAGCATGTTACTTGTGCGTCAGAATTATTATGCAACGAATAACATCTTTTGATGTCAGCCCGCGGGACTGTTTAGCGTACTTTGAAACATTCAAATCTTATCATAATGCAGTATACAATCATTAAACGAAAAGAAACGTAAGGTTGAATAACTGCACGTATTATTTACAAAATGTGATGTAACAATAAATGAAGTAACAAACTTATACAGTTACTGGCGGACGCAGCAGATGTCCTGTCCGAAAAACTAAAAAAGACGAAAAGAACACTCCTGGACCCCGATCGCAACGTGATCTACCGGGTCCAATTGGAAATCTATAACATCCAGGGCGCTACCCAAACGCATACAAAAAAATTCATTCAAATCGGTTCAACCGTTTAGGAGGAGTTCAGTGGCATACACACGTACAGTAGAATTATATATGTATACTAGCGGATCCAACAGATGTTGTCCTGTCAAAAAAAACGACAAAAATACTCCTTCACCCTGATCGCAACGCCACCTACCGGGTCCAATAGCGAATCTAAAACATTCTCAAGTCTGCTTGAAAACATACAAAAAAATTCATCAAAATCGGTTCAGTCGTTTAGGAGGAGTTCAGTGACATACACACGCACGCAAGAAATATATACGTATATGTATATAAAGATGGTAAGAGAAGCAATAACGAAAAATCCTTACGTGACGTAATAGGAACACAAACAAGTAAGACAATAAAAATAAATTAATACTCATACAGAGTAATAATAACGGAGTCAGGTTAACGAAGGGATGTTTCTTAACGAACTCACATAAGATATGTATCGGGATTTGTAAATGTCAGTAGCAGAAATCAATTACATTTTACTGCTCAAAAACATCGCAGGGGTTATTAAGTTCGCAAAACTGTATGATTTTGTGTGAAGTTTTATTACCCGTGCAATAAAAAATATTTTATTACGGGTGCAATTACGTGATTTCGTAATCACAAAATATATTGCTTTGATCATAAACTACCGTTTTAATTTTCAATAAGAGGAGAGTACTAAAAACACGCGGTAAAATGGATTCCAACTACTTTAAAAAGAACATATTTTTACATTAAACCTATTTTGGTGTGAGTCAATGTTCCCCCGAACGGGAAATCATAAAGTTTGGGACTATAAGAGTGCAGCGAAGCGTTTTATGATCAGCTAATAAATATGCTAGTGACGGCTACTTGATTATTCACTCCAGCATACAGGTATATATGTATGTATGTATGTTCTGTTAAATCAAGAAAGGCGCTAAGACAGCACTCCTCCAAGACCGGCAACGCATCGGCGACTCCTCATGTCCATAGGTGATGGTAACCACTTACCATCACGTGGCCCGTCTGCCTGTTTGCTAAGTTTAAGTTATAAAAAAAAAATCTGTTGTCTATTACTAAATTCTCTATGGTATCAAAATAAGCTTGCACACTAGAGCCACATAATGTATTCATGTAAATTCTATTATGTCAAATATATCGTCACTCTGTTGCCAACTACTCACGTGTTTTATTATGTACGAGTACATATTTTTTTAACATTCCTAATCAACTTTAAAAGGTCTATCTGATTCTGCAGGTCAATGCATTGCTGCCGTTGAGAACTTAAGCGAATGGCATATTCAAAAATAGTATTGGCATAGATGTCAACAAACTAGTAAGCCGTTCAGGTTCTGGATAGGGTAAATTCATCATCATCATCAACCCATCATAGTCCCACTGCGGGCACGGATCTCCTCTCGAATGAGAAGGATTTAGGCCACAGTCTATCGCGCTGGCCAGGTGCGGGTTGATAGGGTATAATAAGGTCCCGGACTCCTATTTACGAGCGGATAAAAGTTTAGGGATGAGTTAAGATTTGGATCCCGATTTACGTTACGGGAGTCCTAGTGACGTGCTATTAGTGATCAATAATTATTTGCCTACACCTTATAAAGTCTAATTCAAAAAGATCTCGAATGCAGGTATGCAAATAATAATAATACAGCCGTGGATGTAGCCCAGAATTAACGTGTTCAAATACGAGTATTTTTTACCTAATTTATTATTCTTACTTCTGTGTCTAACCCTAATAGTTAAAGGGTTATGTGTTTAAATTTAGAGTGTCCGAAAACTAATAGTGAAGGGGTATTCAAAAGGGTTTTAATAGTGGTTTGAATTTAAACTGTACAATGTTTAAATTTCCCTTGAAATCATTTAACTTTTAGTTAAAACAGATTGTGTGAATACACAATGTTGTAATACAAGTTTAACTACATATTTTGGTCGGTATATTCGGTTAATTGAAAAAGTATTTCAGCAGTTACGAATTACGTTTTATTAGTTATTAATGTTTAATGTTATTTATATAAAGAAAATTTCTGCAGAAATTACTTTACATCACATTTTAAAAAATATTTATTTATAATGTATTTAACAGTGTATAAAAACCATTATATAAATAAATGGTTGTCTTTTATTTAATAATGCTAGAGAGCTTTCAGCTAATTTTCCATAATTCTCTCGGATAAAACTAAGAAAAGTTACCATTTACTGTTATTATTTACAACGACGACGTGATTTTTTTTATTGAATAAAAGTAGCATATGAGTTTGCAGGCCACCTGGTGTTAATTGGTCGCTACAACCCATGGTCATCCACTTGCAACTTAGGCAGTACCTTAATCCCACCCCCTTTCAGAAACACAATAAATTGCTTTACGGTAAATGTGGGCGTGGCGGTGGTACTTCCCCGGGCGGCAGCCTAGCACCTATCGGTAGATATGGGTGTGGCGATATACTTCCCCAGGCTGTAGCCTACAACCTGTCAGTTCACAATAAGTGGAACGTTGTATTTTTATTTTGCAACACTTCATTTTGAAACTCGCATGACAGGTGGGATTCGCATATCAAAGTGGTAAATGGGTTGCTATCACGCAAGACAGAAATTGCATTAAAATTTGCATTTAAAGGTGGCTCTAGATCGCACGGTGTTATATCCAAATACTACGTACATAAAAAGCTTTATTCTTTATGTTTGCGGCGATTATGATATGGCTGTTACGAATGTCCGTAGTAGCACAATTTAGAGAATATATAGAGGTAGGTTCGTTATTTTCTAAATGGTATCGAACAATCGAAAATAGACAAACAAGGCTTGAAAAAACTTTTGATAATTCAAGATTATTAAACTTATACCTAAAATATTTATATTGTTATAAAGTAATAAGTAAGTTTTGATTAACTGAAAAGCTTACAGGCTTAACTACTGTAAGCAAAAATTCCCGTTAGTTTATAAGCCTCGGCGAGGCTTTTACAAGATAAATTAATTTTATAAGCAAACTTTAGCTGCGATGTAATTTATTTGTTTAAAACATTTGCTATGCTACTGTAAATATTTACATTACTGAAGAATATACAATTTATAAGCGTTAAATATTAAATGTATATTGATTGCGATAAAAATTATGCGTGACATATTAATACGTGAAATGAAAACTGCGCAAAACTTTTTGTGGACGGTGTTACGGATGATCTTGGATAAGATCATATGTGCAATATAGAAGTCTATGGGTTATTGACCTCTCAATATCAAAATTCATTTATTGCGGCAAGTTTTGCATATGCTTACATTTATACAGAGACAGTTATAAGCGAAATAATAAAACATTGCACGAAAATGGACGCACTCAGCATAAGGCCGTGACAAAACCAGCAGCCGCTGATTTTCAGAGCGACCAACTCTATCAGGTAGCTTGCATGCTTGTTTGTAGTTTCTGTTTTTCTTAATATAGGTATAAGGTTTGAATTTTATTGTGAACCGAGTAATAAGGAATCAAAATTACGTTGATACGTATCTACTCGTGCGTAGTAAATGGGACGATAAATTCAAATATAATTTTCTGCAACGTACGACGTAGATCTAGTCGTAGCATAATAAGCCGTAGCTGTAGCTATCGCTACGAGGTATATCATTCTCGTAAAATATAAGTAATTTAAAAGAGTACATGTCATCTGTTTATCATTACATTCCTTATGTATTAACGAAATTTCAACACAAGATTCGGTCCTACAAAATCGACACATACGGCACTGAGTTTAAAACAAAGTTTTTCTTACTTTCCTGTTTGAAGTCGGTTGATTTTTCTTAAAACTTTTTAATGGACTAAAAAACGGATATACGTATATGAAATATAATTAAATAAGAAATAAATAAATCTGCCATCTGATCCCAAACTAGGCAGAGCCTGTACTATGGTAACCAGACAACTGATAAACATACAGAAATATATTTTTTTATAAATACATGCTTATATAGATAACAATACACCCAGATACAAAACAAATATTTGTATTCTCCACACAAACGTTTGTTCTGGGTTCCTATCGAACCCACGATCTCCCGTTTAACAGACAGGTTCTCTAACCGCTACAAAAAGAGGCCAGTCAAATTGTTTTATGGATAAATGTGACATTATTAATGACTCTGTTTGTATATTAGAATATGAGTTTGGTCGTATCGATGCATCTTGAATACCGAGTAGATATAAATCGCTTTTATATATCCTAGCTCTATACACTTGCCAACGCGCTCATTTGTGAGCTATTCACCAAACAGTTCGAATAAACGCCAGGAATTCTGAAAGGTCGGAATGAATTTCGATACAGGAATTTACGGGAACATTTTGCGGAAAGGTTTCGAGAGAATTGTTTAATGGTTACATTTAGGAATTATAGCTAAAATTAACAAACAATACATACTTTTGACAAAATAAAATTATTATTTATTAAAAAAAAGTAAACAGAAAGTACCTACAATGTAAGATATGTATGTGTAATAATAATTATTGATGTATAGTGATATGACAGAAGTGTTATTAATATCAAACAGTATAAGAAAGATATGACTGCAACTCTTTTAAAGCCACGAGAAGCCTCGTTTACGTAACGAGAATTATTTATAAAACAAGATTAGCAATATGATTCTATAATTGTCACCAAATCCTTGACCTGTTACGAGTATAATTATTAAATACTAAGTTTGGGTAGAGTTTCACAAAAGTGTAAGTTTTTTAAGTAGAAAAACTTGTTGTGTAAAAAAAAGTAGGGAATCTAAAATATCATACTTTCAAATGAAATTATTGAGAAAAGTTGTTACATGTCATACGATAAACTATATCATACATAACATATGACGACGCGTAATACTTTTGACTACATCAATAGGCATCTCCTGCGACGGTGCTTTTACATATAAGAGTAAATTTCCACACATATTTCTTTATTCAGTGAACACGCCGGAAGATTCGCTGGGAATTTGGAACGGGTGAAATGAAGATAAGTGAATTTACGGGCAATATTCCGTAGCGGACGCTACGAGCACGTAGGCTACGACGCCGTATACCGGAAATAAATAAGAAATAAATAATTGAGGGTTCGTTCTTAGGTATGTACGTACGTGTACGACGTGGGATGAACTTGTTTGAGTCTTGCTTGAGAACATTGACACGTTTCATTGGTTTATAATTTAGGTAAAATTATAGTAAAGAATTTTAGAAAATAATTATAAAAGAAATTAAAGGATATCATGAAACAAAATGCAAGTGGAAATAAACGCATAAAGATTGTGGTGACTTCAAACGTTTAACGTTAGCTTAGATCATGGATGCACAGACCGCGGCCCGCCGGTCGAATACTGGTGGCCCGCTGACAGCAAAAATAATACTCTCGTACATTCGAAAAATATTGAATTCTATTCCAGAATAAAACCAAAAAAAAAATATGTTCGAAAAATTATTTGAATCTCGCGCGCGCGCTATTTGAATCCAACCCCCAAAAAATGCTAAGTCAAGTAACATCGCTTGCCGCCTTTAACTATATAAAGTTCAAAATAGTAGAGAAATCAAGAATTTTCTAGCTATCTTCAATTACCTATACTTCTGGCGGCCGGCTCGCCATCAGTTCATGATTTGCCCGAGTGGCCCCTAGTCTTAATAAGTCTGTGCAACCATGGCTTAGATATATATAATTGCTTATTGAGATTTTCATATGGTACAAAACTAATTTGTGTAAAGGACGGACAGCCACAGGTTTCATATCGAAATCGTCCATATCGTCGACTTCAATCTACATGAAATATAGAACACGAACATGATTAAGTGGTAAGTTCTCTTACAAAAATTTTGAAATCCTTACTAAATGTATGGTTGTATTTAGAATTTAAATGTAAAATTATTTTATTTAGCAAAAGTAAATCACAGTCATAATTTTTGCTGAATATTTAATTATACTCTTCACCAACATACATCATTGCCCGAAAGTTCTAAACGCTCGATTAAACACGCGTGGTATCCATGTCACGAATACGTTAAAGTTTATTTTATTCTGATATTTATACATATCTATTCAGTATTCCATGAACGCATTTTAGCTGTACAATAACTTCGATTAAAGAAAAATAAGCATATTCACATCATTGCTTTTGCTGTATTATTTTTATAGTAATTATTCTATAAACGACAGCAAATCAACAAGTATATTAGATCAAATACCGTTCGAGTTCGGTTGCGTTACACAAACTAGGAAAGTTTCTTCTCTCTCGAACTTCTCTTAACTATATTTACGACAACAAAACAAATACTAAAAACTATAAATATTAATAACCCATTAAATCATTAAATAAACAAAGCGTGTCGACAATAAATTTATAGCTACGATCATAATAAGAAGAAGTAGTTACTTATGCTTAAGTTAGTACATAACTTAGTCTATAACTTCGAAACTTGCTATATTAACAAACTTTCTACTGTCGGGAGCTATGCGACTGTCAGTTGTTATAGTTATTTTATTGGAAGCTATCTGAATATCATTCATATACACTTTAAGTCTAGATTAATATTTTATTATACGTTTTAACGAGTTATACGATTTAATTGTGTATAATAATAATAATCTTTTGACAATTGATAAACAAACATAAATATTTTGTCTTGTAAATACATACTTGTAGTAACAATACACCCAGACACAGAACAAATATTCGTGCTCATCACACAAACATTTGTACCGAATTTCCAAAATATTTTTATTTGTACCGAAAATCCACAGACTTTTCATTTGTTTATAATAAAATTAAAAGGTTTATTAATTACAACGAAATATCCCCATTGAATGGAAGCGTACTAATTGTTAGAATACAAGGTCCCTCTCGTTCACAAGTTAGAGCGTGCCCGTATTGATTTCCTTTCTGTAGTGTCAGGTTCACTTAAAAGGTTTTAGAAGTTAGAAACTCGTCTCACAAGTTCTTATTAGAAGTACCAATAGGGGCAAACCTGCTCTTTCAACTTCCTAATTATAATACGAAGAGCGCAACGTGAAAGCTTCTTCACAACAAAGAATAATTTGCAAATTTGAATTCTTGGATAATTTGGATTTTATGTTAAAGACTCGTAATATTTATTTAAAAAAAAATTAATTTAAAATTAATAAGTCTTTTTTCAGGCCGACTTGAGGTTGTTTTGACCCGTTTCCGAGTTGATATATGTGCGACAACCCTTTATTATGTAAAATAAATATTCGGTCGAAAGAGTAATTGTAGAGATACTTTAATTATTATGTCAGCTAATAGTCCTTAGTCCTCTGGAGTAGGAATTGTGTGTATGTAACTGTATGTGCAAAGTGTGTAAAAACTTAGAAAAGAATATAATAGAATAGAATAAATACATTTTTTTTTTATTTTTAGAAAAGAGTTTAGCTATATATTCTAAAAATAATAAATAAAATAAAAACTATTTATTTCAGGCTATTGAGGTCCATAGTGTTATTAACAAAGAGTTCCTTATAAACTGTGTTAGTGAGTAATTATAATTTTACTTAAATCTATAGGTTGCAGTTTTCGTCAGTAGAACTGCATGTTCGTTTAAAACTATATAAAATTTCTTATCGTCAAAAAGCAAAGGCGAAAGTGCACATACAAAAGAGTCGTTATTTAGTATTCTGACACGTTTTAAATAATTGAACGAAACCAAAGTACGACGTCAGAATTGTATTTTATTTCTAAACAGTATTTATTTATAATATTCTAAACAGTATTTATAATACAATAAGAAGTAATAGCACTAACAGCTCAAGTCACCGAGTAGCTGCGAAGATTATTCTCAAGCCGGCTCCGTAATCGGATTTGTTCTTTAAGAACATAAAGTAAAGACAAGCCTTTTACTCGCACGGGGGAAAATGTTTATAAAGGGAGAAAGATGGCTTCCAGTTTGTGCATGGAATTTTATACCGGAAAAATTATTCATGAATAAAGAAACCTACTTTAAACTTATTCTTTAAATTTGATAATATTTACTGCTGTTATTAAGACTTTTTTTTCTATGAAGACATAGTTTCCGTTTAGGTTATGAAGTTCGTGGAAGTTTTGTTAATGGTGATGATGGTAATTTATCTCTGTAGATAAAGGACGAATAGTAGAGGCTTTTGCCAAAAATCATTTACCTAGAGAATATTCGTAGTTTTTTCGCTAGCTATTTTCTCCCAGCCAACTATAGCGTAAGTAGTTCCTAAACCTAGTTGGTTTATTTGACTTTCACTAAGTGTAAGGTACTATTTAGGGAATTCATATTATTTAATTTCAGTAAATTTTTATGGTATGGCTTCAATTTTATCTTTGATTGTTTGGTATGGTTTCAATTTTATCTTCGGCGTACACTCGTAGACTTTACTGACGAGATTAAATATCTTCAATTTTCATATTTAAGAAGAAATGTAGAGCTAATGCCTTTTGTCAAGATTTTCTTTTGTAGGTAACGAAAGACATTGTTATTCAGATTTAGGCATGAGGTCAGAGGGTTCATCTCGAATCCTATTAAGGGTAGGATTACCTCTTTGTGTTACTCATCTTATCGACTTTTGGGTTCCGCTGGCTAACGAATGAAAAAAAAGATCATGTAAATATCGAAAGACCATAGACGACACTTTGTTTTGTATTCAAAATAAAGGACGACCATAAACGATAAGTTGTTTCGTTAAGAAATATCTTTGATATATAATGAGAGAGTATATTTAGTTTTACAATCGGTAAATGTATAGAAAAAATAATTTCTATGGGATAGGAAATAATGCGGAATTTGTAGTTAAAAGTAAAATTTGGCTTATTTTCTTAACTGTAAATAATTCATAACAATTTCGATAGCTAAAATCACTTAAATTGTTTTCGTTGCAGTCACGTTACAAAAGGGAAAGATACTTCTGTTGTTTTAGAGTCTATAATTCAGAGTTTCTTATTAGACTTATTTATGTAACTATAGACATTACATATATTCAAACATATACAATCGTCACATGGTACAATTACTTGTAAATAAATTAATTGTAAATTTTAAGCTTACCTTTTTTTCACGACAGCTATGAGAACGATGTGTTGGGTGTTCTTCATCCCTCTTATTGTTCTGTAACAAACAAAAATAATTTTTAAAATAAAACATTTTCTTTACTTTTAGATGTGTAGTTTTTGACGGATGTTTTCTTCATCAGTTACGAGTAGGTAAGTGTTTTTTTTAGCCAATTGTCAACCGATTTTAAGTATGCGAAAGTTGGAATGCATTTTACTTACTAAAAGTTAGATTTGAAAAATAAAAAAAAAATTTACAGCAAATTTTTATTTCGTGTAATATAGTTCGGGAAATTATATATCCCATATTAATTCTACATTCCCTTTTATCATGAACTCTCATTACCAAAATAAATTTCCGTGCCGCAGGCAACACTTAGGAAAGGTACAATGACATTTTTGTTCACGAAAGATTAATTACATATGCACGGTCGTCGCCAAAGCCCCGGAGGGTGGCCTGTAATATTAATTACAGGTGCTTATTATAATCTAATGAGGGAATTTACGTAACCACATACTGTAGTAGTTAGGTACATATATTTATAAATATTCATATTTTGTACGGTGGTACCTAGCCTGCCGCCCGGGTAAGTACCACTTCCACACCAAGATCTACCGTGAAACAATTTATTGTGTTTCGGAAAGAGGGTGTGGATGCCGGAG
>DWNH01001476.1:0-11335 GCA_018249895.1 Tiana niger | reverse complement strand
GTAACATTCGGAACGGTGCACCATACATGGCGGCCATCTTGCCTCTATTTGGCGAAGACTGATTTATTGGTCTCAAGTGATCTGGATGTGTGGAATAAATCTGATATCTGTATGTACCTTACGGCGAAATAGTTTGTTCTACTTGGTGCTGTGACGTAATATTTTAAAGTGGGATAAAGGCGCAAGCTTTTTGGTCTAGTGGTTAGCGGGAAGTCGTGGGTTCTATTCCCACCTAGGCCAAATATTTGTTCTGTGTCTGGATGTAAAACTTAAAAAAAATTATAATAATGTATGTATTTAAAAATATTTATTAGTTTATAAGTTGTCTGGTTACCATAGCACAGGCTCTGCCTAATTTGGTATGCAAGACCGTGTGTGAGTTGTCTCAAGATATTTAAAGGTTTTTGATAATTATTGTGCTCACTATCAAGCTAAAGCTGCGCGCATAGTGTGTAATGTGATTATAATTTTAACTTTTAACGTACTTTACTAACAATTCACCACCAAATAACGGTACCCTTAGAATGTGTCAGCGTGGTCTTCTCACTTACGCATGGTCTAAAAGACAAGTTACAAGGTTCTCGCAGTTTTCAAACTTTCCATTACAAAGAACCGAACTAATCCACATTTTTTCCAACACACCATAGGTTTAATGGAACGGTAACGTATTTCCTTTTAAACAACATTTAGCGTTAAATTAAGCTAATTGCAGGGAAATATAAGGTCACAGTTGTAACTAGTTTCGCGATACATATCTAACGCGGCAAGCGGAGTCCATCTGTGCCTTAGTTTGGAGCAAAGTTTTTTCTGCTCCGACTAATATGTTATCCTCATAAGGAACTCTTCGAGCGAATTTAGATCATTCCAATCCATATGAATAAGTGTAATTGAAACATGTATCTTGTATGTTTCGGTAAGGCGTGGTACTATGTGAATGCTTTACATATCTAAACGGTAATTTGTTCTATTAATTACTATATAATTCTTACTTAAGTAGGCCTCGTGTGTGTGTAATGGGGATAATTGGGCGAAGGTGTGTTTCTGCATAATGTACGGTTGACGCCTGGTTGCGTTTGAAACGGAAATTGAGCGTTCGGGAATTTGTAATAGTGCGCGTGTAATTTCACACCTTTGGTGGGTTTTAGCTTTTTAGATCGTTAAATAGCGACATCCTGGTGCAAAGTGGTCGTTGCGGACCATGTGTTTTCTGCACTTACTTTTTTTGAAAGTAATTTTGTAGTAAACGTCAGACGATAGAGGCTTCATTAGGGAGATACTTTGTGTATTTTATGCTACGTAAATGCATTATTTCTGGTGAGGACTAAGGGAGTCGCCTCTTATGACATTGGGGGTAGGCGGCCGCCCGAGGAAGTACGACCGCCACACCCAACTTTACCGTAAAGCAATTTATTGTGTTTTGGAAGGAAAGTGTGGTTACTGAAGTTCACTAAATATGAGGCGACCATCTTAGTCAACAGAAGTAGTAACGCATCTATTTGCGTTCTCAGGCAGGACTAACAAAAAAGTAGGCAGGAAAAACAAAAATGGAGCATGTAGGTTACTTGGTGTTAAATATAATAAATGTTTATATTATATGCAGCCTCAGGTAATACCGTACCTTAGTCCTACCCGAGATCGTAAATAGATATGTTGCTACTTCTGAGGACTAAGATGGTCGGCTCATAATTAATGAACGCCGCAAACATACCTCGAATGACAATAAGTTGCTTGAAAGTAAATTGGATGAGGTAATGTTACTTCTAACTTCTAACTTCTGGACGGCGAACCACTCTTATAGTCTGCGCATAGGTATTTCCTGTAGACGTTTCTTAGGACAAGTTAAAGTTTTTTAGATGACTAGGTTTATATATGTATGTGTTTAATATACCCAATATCGTTTCCAAGCTCCCGCTGCGTTCTGGCTGCGGTATGGCGGCGAAATCGCAAAAAGCGCGCAGCGTGATGCCTGATTCGATTTGTCGCCACGGTTTATTCTATCACACCGTGATCGATCTCAGGTGGTTTATTAGTTAGTTGGTTTACTTTTATCCATACTAATATTATAAATGCAAAAGTAACTATCTCTGCTTAACTGACTGTCGGCCTATCTGTCTGCAACACTTTCACAGCCAAACCGCTAGGCCGATTGTAAAACTTCATATATAGATAGTTTGAGGCATGAATTATATAGACAATTTTTTTCCAAATTTTTTTTATCTAATTTTGTATATCTAAAATTGTAATGTTTTATAACAAATCAGTGCAAAGTTGCGGGTAAAAGCTAGCTTTAAATAAGCCGCAAGAGAGTATTAAGGTCGCTACAAACAAATTTTTCATAGAACAATATCTGAAGTCTTGTCGCCTCGTGTTTAGTGCTCTCTTGCAAGCACACCCGTCATCGGAAACACAATATTGTTTCATGGTAGAAATAAGTACAGCGGTGCTCGGTAGAACACACCACGTGCTCAAGTGTAAGTTTAATAAAACCTTCACTTCATGTGAAGATAAGAAGTGAATTAATTTCAAAAGAAATAAAGACGTTAGAAAACTTCGCGGAAGCAATAAACATATGCACGAGAAGGAACGCGAAATATATCTTTCTTTTAAGAGCTGTACAATTCTGAACGACTTTATGAAATGTTTGCTGAACAGAACAAGCTGTCATAAACTTATTATGCATTTTCTTAAGGCTCAGTTTAAAATACTAATAATTTTATACCCAGATACAACAATCATAGGTGCTCACTATGCACACATTTGTCTTGGATGGAACTCGAACCTCTAGCCCACGGCTATTTCAAGAGTAGCCTCTTGCATGTCCAGGCATGTCTTAAAAAGAAATCACATTATTGACAAGAAATGCAGTGTGTACGTTATTATTAATAAAGAAAATAAGTCATCAAACCATAATTACCCCACTCCCTAGGAGTTGTTGGTTGCGGGGTAAGGGTTTTAGGCTATAATCGTCCATACTGGCCAAGTGCGGCCTGAGAGCCTTCACATGTTTTTCGAGAACCTTTTGGAAAACTCACGATATTTCTCTTCACCGCAGTAAAAATTAATTTATAAAATACACCATTATGTTATTACTATATTACGTGTTAGAGCTGTAAGCACTTAAGCATGTAATACTGAATAAATAAATAAATAAATAAATAGAGTTAAATAAGCTTTTAAAAAGTTTAACCAGGTGACAGCATTATCTATTGTACTTTGTGTTCTTGCTGTGCAGTTGTTTTATGAGAGTAAAAATTTTCATTTATAATTAATCACCATCTTTTAATTGATAAAACCGCCATAACCCTTTAGGTTATGGGCCCAGGAGACTCTGTAATTGAAATCTCAAAGAAAAGTTTCGATCGTTGTTAGAACAAATTGACAAGATAACCTCAAAATGGATTCCCGCGTGACAATGAATTTAGATAAATTCGATGGACAGAACTTTAGGCAATGGAAATTCCAGATAAAGTGTGCACTAAAAGCAAAAGGGATTGATATTTCAGTGCCTAAACTATCTCTAAACAGTGTTGAGTGGACTAAAAATGACGGGCACGGCAACGTATGTATGTATGTATATTATGACGTCTTCTATGGATTACTTCTTAACGGTATCATAATCATACACAATTATTAGCGAATTAGCGTAGAAACTATAACTGTGCCTTAATTCACGATGAGAACATACAACAAAGTTCATCATAAACGCTAAGGTTTATCTGCCCTTTATAACATTATCTTTATTATAATAACACGACTCGTAAACCCAAAGATTGCTTTTTAACGAGCAGAGCGCTATTTTTTGACATTAATGCGAAAAATGACCACACCTGATCATTTTGTTTTGTATTCGCATATTACTGTATGGTATATTGCAATTACAATGTTTTGGTTGACGAGTTTGGGAGTAAGTTTTATTTTAACATTACATTAATTCCTGAAATGAAAAGTTTGGATCCCTGTTTTAAATTTTGCTCCTACAAAGGTGTGTCATACTGGGCATAGTTAAAGTTTATTTTTTTTCCCCCGGCTATTTTCTCCCGGTCAACACATACGCACATAAGAGCGCCTAAAGCCGATGAACTCATTGATTTTTTGACTTTCATTAAGTGTATGTAAATACCTTGTAATTAATAAAACAATTTCATTTCATTTCATTTCAATATTTGTTCTGTGTCTGGGTGTATTGTTATCTATATATGTATTTACAAAAAATATATTTATGTATGTTTATCAGTTACTGGTTACCATAGCACAGGCCTAGTTGCCTAATTTGGGATCGGAAGACCGTGTGTCCAGATATTTATTTAAAGGACACTTAAATTTTTAATGCAATAGAAAACAGGAATAGTACTTATATGATTATAAGGAACATTCAACTAACATAATGATCTGATAGATTTCAGTCTTCGGGTGGCAAATGTTAGCGCTATCTGTATTAATAACAAGAGAATTTTAAATGTATGAAGATAATACCAACTAGTTAAATATGTTGCGGATACAGCACTACGAGGAGATGTTACAATAGTATCTTAGTATGGCAGGCTTTAACATGATACAGCTGAGTTACATACAATTTACGTTTAATTTGAACATGTACTCATCTGTGCTTATTGTAGTCTGCCGGAGCAGCTGTGTGTGGCTCTGACAACTCTTGTGTACTAATAAAGGTGGAATGTTCACAGATATTGATTTACTAGGTCACTGATACAAATGTAAAAAAATCCTTGGCCATTGTTTTTACCACTTTTGTTCAATATAGTTATTGAATATATACGAAAAATATAGCAGACCCTTTAGGTAGAGAGTCAAAAGGATCCTTGGATTCCTTGGCTTTCTCATCCAGCTCATCCAGCTCATCCGGAAGCTCGGCCGGCTCCTCCTTCTTCTTGGGGGCCTGCTCCTTCTTCTCTGCTTTCTTCTCCTTTTTATCTCCACCCTACCACCAAACATTTATTTATAATCAGCCAAGAATGTATGAGTAAAAAAAAATTATAAATGTTATGATAGACAAAGAATCCACAACAAATCTGCGGCCAACAGTGGGATGGTGCCGATTATAATGATAATGACGCAACATACCTTCTTAGGGTGCGCGAGCTCCTGGTACTTTTTGGGGTCGTAGGCGGGCGCCTTGTCGCAGAGCCGGACGGGGGCGGCCACGGCGGCCACGCGCGGCTGCCGCGCCACCGTCGCGAACCAGCGGCACACGCCCAGCAGCGACGCGCGCAGCGCCGGCTCCAGCACGTGCTGCAACACGCGCGCCCTCACTACCATCGCTACAACACTTCACAATCTTCAACTGTCATCTGATCCCAAATTAGGCAACTAGGCCTGTGCTATGGTAATCAGACAACTGATAAACATACATAAATATATATTTTTTGTAAATACATACTTAAATAGATAATTTTTTTTAAACCCAGACACAGAACAAATTTTCATGCTTATAACATAAACATTTGTTCTGGGTGGGGATCGAACCCACGAGCTCCCGTCTAGCAGTTAGGTTCGCTAACCACTACACCACGAGGCCAGTCTAAATAAACACAATAATTATCACTTCGCTGATCTCATCATCACTCCCATACGAGACGGAGCGCTCAAACTTGTAACAGGATAACTCGCCCGGCTCTGAGTGTCGAAGAAAGCCAGACGTCACCCCTAACTGTATTAGCAGTAGCAAATTGCCACACTCGAGATAACGAGTTTATTAATTTAATTAATCCGAACTCAGAATGGATGTATCTACGTTAAATTATGCTGAAGGTTGCGCCCCGAGTTAGCGGGCCTGCGGGACATTTTAATTAATTTTGATACTCAAACCATTGCTAGGAAATTTGGATATTCATAGGAGATTTAACGGTGTGCGCTCATTTAGAGTATTATGTAATCGACACTTGAATTGGCTTTGAACGTAACCGTAAATGAACGATTATGTTGAAATGAAATAATATGCTATGTTTTAGTTATTGTAAATAATACGATTTACGAACACTTAATAAAATTATTATAACCCATAATGGGTATTGTCGCTGATTATATTGTTATTAGCTGATGTATAACTGCTCTATAATTAATTAGTCTTATTTTATTTAAATTTAGTATAGCAAGTAAATATTACTGTATTTTGTACACCTGAAAAGGTAAATATGGTCTGAACTAAATGTTTATATGTATACCACCTTTGTGGCTACCCATATTTGTACAAAGAAATAATTTTTCCTTTGTCTTTGTCCATTTCTTTTAGGCCATAGTCCACCACGCTGGGCATTTTCGTGTTGGTGATCTTCACATGTCTTTCGAGAATGTTCTGGCGAACTATCAGACATGCAGGTTTTCTCAGGATGTTTTCCGTCACCGAAGAGCAATAAGTAATTTGTAAACGCACATATCAATATCAAAAATTAGAGACGCGTGCGGGAATCGAACCAGAACCACCGGAACGGTAGGCCGAAATTCAACCACTAGGCTATCACTGCTTATTGAAAGTCAAATAGTACGTAAACGCTTTAAAATTACTAAAAATTGCTTCTTTTGTTCTATATGTCATATCTCTACGTGTCGATTTACTGTTTCTATTAATATACATTTCAAGTTCATGTTTTTAAAGAAACAATGAAACAAACAAAGAAAACAATATATGTATATCACAAATAAATCAGTGTTTGAACGAACAGCAAGCCGCTTAAAACCTTGTTAAGTATCGCCTCACAATTTAACATTGGCAGCCGCCCAACCGCGGTGTATAAATTTAAAAACCTTTTTGGACCATAAAAGTCGTGTAAAACCATTCAGGAAAAGATTTCCGCGTGCTGTTTTTCTATATGTTACCACCATTTATTTACACAGCAATTTAGACAGCTAGTCATAACCAAGTATAACACCCGCGTGATTAATCTAATTGCAATTGACTAGCTGGAGAGACAGACAGTGTCGCAGTTTTTAAGAAACGCCCACAGCGGTATAGATTGGGTGGTGCCATTTTTAAAGTAAAGTTATATTCTATTATTTAATAAATTTATAACATTTAAAACTATATTCTGTACATAATTAATTTTAATTCCAAATAACTCTAATTTAGCCATTATTTGATTTTAATCTAATTTATACACAAGAAAAAATTAATATGGTCTGAACTAAATATGTTTATAACACCTTTCTACCTATCTATGTTCAAATTTTGTATTTTGTAAACGAAAAATTCTTTCTTTTTAAAGTGTTCAAATTCCGAAGATGGTAGAAATTGACCACTGAAAACTAAGGATCTATTATTTCCTAACTAAACTTATCCATAAACCATCAATCGCGGCGTTATACTCGGCTGTCAGCTAACAAACAAACCGGCGAATACAGATAAATTACCGTTTAACCACGCTACTTACGCCCAATTGTATTTCTGATCGGCTAAACCATTTGGCACTCATCCAGTCTAAGATGAATGGTCTAAACCTAGTTGGCTGCGGCGCGAGTTAGTCATTGAGCTTGGATTAGTCATGTGGCGTATAAATCGACCCGATAACCGTTCTGGCTAAGGCTGCAATCCACTGGATTGTTTGTAGGGTAATAAACGTTGGATTGGTGTGTTTCCGCTGCCAGGTTATTTCGTTGCCTCGTATGGTTTTCCTTTAATTGTCACCTTCACGTTGTACAGGTGTATTTGAAAATAAACAGAGGGAGATATGTTTATTCACTACTATATGTGTAACTAGCTTTAATACTGGAAAGTTTCATCCAAATCCGTCCAGTAGTTATTTCGTGAAAGAGTAATAAACATACATCCATACTTATAAACTTTCGCATTTATAATATTAGTAGGATAGGACAGGAAGTAGGATCGCAACTTTGCCGTTTACTTACGAAGTTTGTGTATTGCAGATGTAATTGTTATTTGAGTTTTTTTATATAGATTCGGATAGGAAAGGATAGTACATACGCGAGTTATTCCCATAGCCATTTCTCGCAAATCTCGCTCTGAATTCTCCAAAGAGGGCGGAGGAACTTTCATTTAGAGTCCCCCTAGTAGCCAACTGTAATTATTACCCCTAGAGGAACCAACGCTTTGTTGTCTTATTTTGTTGTTACAACACCTTACAACACCAAGTACAGAGAGTTTTTCCGCCGGCTTTTTCTACCGCTAACCAAAAGGACACGCTTTAGTTGTTAATCGTTAAGTTGAAACTGAATTATTCGACCTTAAATAAGTATATTAAGTTAAGCAAAAACAATTCTGTGTTTTATAGATCAATAAGATTGTTACGATGATTGTACGATCGATTGATGTTGATATACATATTTATGCTTTGTAAAAGTCCTATTGTGTATGTGTGTATTTACCCTATTGTGCCCACGATTGTTATTACAATTCCCGCGTATGTAATTACGTGGGTTATTCGCGACAAACATTGGCAGATCGTACCACACTGCGCACATTAATGGAAACTATTCGTGTGCTGCAACAGTTGTCTAACGACGTGGTTAGTAGCGTCTGTGATGCTGCTAATGTTACTACTACAAACTAGGTCATTAAGTGAAATGAAATGAAATTTCTTTTCATTATTAAGTACGCATATGTTTAGGTGGTAGACTCAGTGACTCAGTTTTTACTAACTCATATTTGCGCTCGAATCAAGAAGGTGGCTTTAAATTTTATTATTGAACAAATTTAAGATTTAAGATTTAAAGATTTTTATTAAACACTAGTTGACCTAGCAAACTCCGTACCGCCTCCGAATCAATAAATAAAATGTCAAATGTCAAAAACAAATTAAAAAAAAAACAAATTATTCTTTTAAATTTAATTTGATTTCTGAACGACTTTTAAATTTAATTGATTTCTGAACGACGGGACGTACGTCAAATATTTAACAGGTAGGAATAGTTTCTAAGGGTAAACGAAATTGTTGCTTTTACTAAATTCCTAATATTTTAATCATATTTACTCACCTTTTAAACCTTCCCTGGACTTCCAAAAATAATTCAAAATCAAAATTAGCCTAATCGGTCCAGCCGTTCTCGAGTTTTAGGGAGACTAACGAACAGCAATTGAATTATATATATATAGATTATTAATTTGTTACAATCCAAAATGTAGAAGGTCGTGACACTAGCCACTTTGTGAAGCTTTAAGGAATAGACGACATCGCTTCGGCCCGATCGGCGTCAAAGTGCTTCGGAAGCAATTAATTAGTGCGACAACGGGGTAGTAATCCTCGAGTCAACAGCCGCGGCCCGCGGATATGTTAATTTGATCAGAAGTAATGGTTACACGATATGTATAATTAACGTAATTAAGGATGAGATCGGTATAATCCTTGTGTTTAATCAACCTTCCTAAATGTAAGTATATTTTGACATGAATTAAGTGTATTTAAATTTACACTTACATTTACGGTGAAGTAGAAAAGCATTTATTATTATTTAATAAAAGTAGGAAACGGGCAGACAACCTGGTGTTAAGTGGTCCTATCAACCCATGGACATTCATATGCAACCTGAGACAGGCGTACCTACCTGAAACGTATATGCGTTGCTACTTGAGAGGACTAAGGACGAGGTGTTTTGTTAACTACTATACCACACTGATCGTCAAACTCAAAATATAACTATAACCGCGTCAATCAACGACATCGTGTTATAACTATCCGGCTAAAGCTGTACTGCATGGCAAACATGCATGGACCTTTAAAACCAGATTTGGCTTCGCCAGCCACAATCGCCCACGTCATATCCATATTACGGGAGGTCCGCCGTTGACGGACATCATGGGGGCTCATATATGCATGGCAAACAATGTAATTATATCTGATTTTAAGGGAGTGCCGCAAGATTTTATCCGCCGCCTTTTTTCTCCAGCCCAACGAGAGCAAAATTGGCGCTAGAGATGTACTGATTATTTTAATTCACTTCATTAAGTATGTAAAATTTTATTTAATATAATTATTGGGACTAAATAACCGTGACGTTATCTACATTGAAAAGTTTTAACCAATGACAGTCTTATGGTGTTTAGTACAAATTAATTTGTGCGACTAATCCCTTGGACGGTGGTCGCGGCACGCCCACTACTCCACGATCTAAGTACCTTTAATGACAAGAAGACTCACCTTGGCACAAGATAACTAAATATTTCTTACATGTTGAATGTTTGTTTGAATAATTGTTTTTATAACGGGAAAAACCTTGCTTGAAAAAGCTTGCAGGACTTTTTATGTTCACTGCTATATTTTAGTTAAACCTTAAACACTGCTCCTAGAAAATTAAAATTTGGTCTCATGTTTAAAGGTTCCTTATACGTAAGATTTATTTAAATTATTGCACAGTGTTAATATATTGAGACATGGTCTTTTACTCTGAGCTTTACGCACAAGCTCAAAGTTACTCAGCCACTTATATGTAGAGAGCTATGCTTTATATTGTCCTACGCGACAAAATCCGTAACTACATATATAATCCGTAGACGAACGAAGGTAAGCAACATTGCATGTAGG
Organism: Tiana niger; assembly: GCA_018249895.1. Classification (NCBI taxonomy): domain Eukaryota; kingdom Metazoa; phylum Arthropoda; class Insecta; order Lepidoptera; family Hesperiidae; genus Tiana; species Tiana niger. The sequence continues at coordinate 848 of DWNH01001476.1, read as the reverse complement.
TTAAACTAGCTAACGCCTGCAGCGGGTAGGTTACATTGTTCGCAGGACTGACAACCAATGGGGACCGAACATCCTATTATACAGACCATGTCTTAGCAAAAGGAGTATAGGTCGCCCTCAGACCTGAAGAAGATGGCGGGAAAACGCTGGAGATTCAGAGAGCTCACCACCAGAAGATTGGAGCAAACTAAGGGAGGCCTTATAGCTTTAGATATACTAACGGTGGATGGCCAAAGTCGGATGTCAGATGGGTGATAGGTGAATTGTCCTACACAAAGCCTGCCCACCTCAAAAATGTACATCGTGTCACGATTCAAACATCATTCGGCTGTTACTATTAACCCCAGCAGTCAATCAGACATAGCTCGTTAAGCACGACACAAATCGACGGGCAAACCAGCACTGTATAGCTAGCGATTGGTAATTAAGAAGTGTCTAGCGATCAATCAACGTCGCGAGACAAAGGTTAGCAGCTTGCTAACAAAAAGGGTGGTAATCATTGGGCCGGGTCTGCTCGATAATGACTGTATTTTGTGCTTTGCTGTCATCGTAAAGAGAGGTGGAAACATTATTCAAGGTTGATTGAGAGCTCAAACAGTTACAGCTCCGTTGGGTTTGCTTTTACTAAAACGACCATGCTTTCAATTTCAGTCAAACATAAACCGATATATAACTAAAAATCTAATACTCACCTTATAGAGGCTTATAATGCCATTTTTTTGTTATGTACTATTGCAATTGATAAACAAAAACAATATTTTTTAATCAGGTTTTATTCTTAATTAACCTAGAAGAAGTTAGAAGTCTGCAAGTCTATAACAATACTTATGACATATGCGAACCTTTCA
>DWNH01001475.1:0-11347 GCA_018249895.1 Tiana niger | reverse complement strand
GAACCTGACTGCTAAACGGGAGGTCGTGGGTTCGATCCCCACCCAGAACAAATGTTTGTGTGATGAGCACGAATATTATTCTGTGTCTGTGTGTGTAGTTATCTATATAAGTATGTATTTAAAAATATATATGTATGTTTATCAGTTGTGTGATTACCATAGCACTGCTAGCCCTGTTTGGATCAGACGGCTGTGTGTGAAGTGTCCTAAGATATGTTTTATTATTATTATTTATTATGAACTGAACTAACATCTTTCCAAGCCATTTTGCCCTATGATAATAATATTTGGGTTGCATGTGGTGTACACAACTCCTTATTCATCCAATCAAACTTATTCTCCGGGTGCGGCGAGCTTAGTAACCTGTACATAGAAGCTACAACGAATACCGTTTGGATATTTTCTGTATAAAATTGTCTCACTGCCCCGACTCGAATTTCTCCATAATGTTGACGAAGGACTTGTTCTCGAGGATCTCGACACCTTTTTGACGCACATGTTCGCACTTCTTGTATACAAAGATCCCTGACTTGATTCCTTTTGTTATAAATATTCCTATCGTGCCTTTGAACTTCAGACTAATTTCGAATACTTCAGTTGCCTGTCTGCTAATTGAGATGTCTTCTTGTAGACCATCGACGTCTCTGTTTTATTTGTTGTCACGCCATAATGGCCATTTCTTACCAAAGATTTTTAGCTTCCAGCTCCGCCGATAACATGGCAGCTACCAAATTAATGAGCCTTCGGGAACTAACAGAGACTGTCAACGGAGGAGTAAGTTTGCATAATAACTAATAGGTTTCTCTAACAGTATAAACCAAAGTCGCTCCCAGCTTGCCTGTTTCTAAGTATGCTTATAAATTTTAAAATACTCTACGGATTGTGATGCCGTTTTTAGTATTATTCCGGTCATTCCAGATGGCTCATACGTATAATATAAGCTTTTATATATATACATATATATATACGGAAAATGTTAAGAAAGTTAATGTTTCGTAATAAACCTGAATTTTGGGCGCATCCATTACTAATGCTCACTGAACTTTACGAGATATATCAAAATGATGTACTATGGAAATAAGTATTTTTAAAATGTCCACAAAAAAGACCCCGATAGCATATACATATCTACATCCTACGGATAGTCCACGGTGATAATTTTTATGCGGATGATATATTGTTTTTTGTGGCTCTAACTTTCGAAGTTAATTTGAACTAATAAACTAAATAAATAAATATAAATCCTTATGTAATTAAATACGTTGATTACCGCATTTAACGTACATAAAATTTATTGTACAGCAAATCTTTATCGGTAATAGATTAGTAACTATCACAGATGTAAAATTATTAAAAATTAGTATTTTACATGGACAATTACGAGCACTTTTGAGAGTAACATCTAAACTGTACATATTTGATGTTCATATTATCTCATAACAAATCTGCTGTAAGATTGTTTACGAAGATATCCTATAGTATATTCTAATAATTACAGCAATCTTATTAATCCCTCCAGAATGACTCTACTAGGTACTAACCTACATTGCACCTGTGCGAAGCCGGGGGGTCGCTAGTATAAAATAAGTATATTAACTCTTATAACCTTATTGTTATATGGTTATACTATACACGTCCTTAAGCATTATTATGCCCTTGGCACCGCGGATCTGGCATCAGCTTTGAATCGATACCAGACGCAATGCAGTCTAACTGACTGAATAAACATATTTTCACCAGCTGCACATATATGTACATCCCACAGCTGGGAAGTGGTCTGTCACAGCAATCAGCGAACTGAGGATAAAATAAATCTAGCCGATCTAGGACAAAATCAACACCTTCTCTGTATTAACGTAGTTACCTACTACTAGTATAGTTGTAGATATATTTATATAGATCATAAGTATAAGTATAGTGCATTTTTTAACCTAATTTTAAATTCTGTCTTGTCACAAAATCCCTTTTTAGCTTAATATGGATACGCAAATAATTACTCTAAAAAACAGCTAATTAATAAATATGTTTAAAATATTTTGTAGCACTATTTTTTCTGTAAATGTTAATGATAGACAGGATGTATACGTTGCTATAATTTAATAGATATTTTGAAAAAGGAATAATTTTGTTTTTGTGGTTCTAGCACTCATTTCATTAGCCCGCTGCGAACGCTCTACATCTAACTCTCGTGCGCGTACCTGTGATGTGTCAGAGATATTGTTTAGCCAGACACTACAAACGTTCGGTAAGAGATTCTCTGGGACGTGATTGTGTCGCATATTCTTTGATTTGCGAGACGATTTTTATTTTCAGATCAAGATTTTCCAATGCGACGTACTTTGGTTTCTTTCCACAGTAAGTAAGTTCTAGAATGTTAAAAAAAATTTTAGATCTCTGGTTATATTCAATTTCAATTTCAATTCATTTTATTTCAATATAAAACAGGGTAACACAGTTTGATATATGTTCGTAAACAGCTGCTATAGTAAGTGTAGTGTCGCCTGCCAAGTGCAGTGCGACATCTTTTGTAAGCACAAATTCGGCCAGACCGTTTGTTTCCTGTGTGTACGAATGGTAGGCTAGAGTGTTTACGAAGTATTAGTTATAATTATAAATATAGATTATAAATAAAGTCGAAATATTATTTTTACCTATTGCATAGAAAGAATTTGAGAATAAATAATAAATCATAATAATAAATAATACGAAAATAATGACTATTTTAACAAAGAAGTGTGTTTATTAAAGCTGAAAATCACTTTTTATTTTATGTTGAAAAAGTCTAACTGTAGGATAAATATTAAAGACAGTGAGAACTTGAATATACAGACGAATAAAGGTAGTTGAAACAATAGAACTTTTTAAATTAAGTGTATAGTTTTGAAAGGAATCTTTGTTCAGTTCTGAGAAAAAAAATGTAAAATTTAGTTTTAAGTAATACTCAACAATGGGATTGAATTTTGTTTTAGAAAGAACTAAACATCGAAATTTTCGATTCATTATATTGTTATACGCATGCTATATCTTTCGATTCTAGTCATGTTTTGATCTATTGATCTGAATGAAAAGCGGTTATTGTGATTTAATAGTTAATTAATTTAATATATAGTTTATATGTTTGATTTTATAGTTAGTTAATATAGCCTCGCTATATACTTTTTATGGGCAATAATGAGTACTCTAAACATGTAGTATATACATTGTTTTATATCTCATCAACACATTGCAGCGCATGCCAAAAAATTACTTTTATACATATGAATGTATATTTTTGATCATTTACATTATTGCAATTTTCTTCTGGGGAACTTTAATTTCTTTGAAAAAAAAATTGTCCATGTTACTTGCTAATAATGTTGCTTTTGATAAGTGCATTTTTTTAATTGGTCCAATGGTTTTTTAGTTTTGGTATCCATTACAAACAAACATTCATTTTTTTCTCTTTATTATACATGAAAAATGTAGCTAATAATATTTTTTTCTAATTATTGTGTAATTAAAAATACCAAGAAACTGAAGGCATTTCCTAAATTCATCTCTGATACTCTACGGTACTCTGAATTATGTATGCGTTATCGTTGAAATTATCTACGATCTTATCAGGAATACCACAGCATATTACGTAGGGCGTTGATCCTATTTGGAGTTGGATATTATCTATGGTTGCAATGTTCACTTTTGTCTCTGTGGTAAAACTTGAGATATCTAAAAAATTGCGATACTTGAATGTACCCTGAATTTTAAGAAATCGGTCAAGTCCGCGAGTTGTTTACTTTATTTGACTGACCTCTTGGTCTAGGGTTTAGCGAACCTGACTGGTCAACGGGAGGTGGTGGTTTTGATCACACCCAGAACAAATGTTTGTGTGATGGACATGAGATGGGTGTATTGTTATCTATATAAGTTTGTATTTACAAAAAAAATATTTATGTATGTATGTTTATCAGCTATTTGGTTACCATAGCACAGGCTCTGCCAAGTTTGGGATCAGAGGGCCGTGTGTGAGTTGTCCCAAGATATTTATTTATTATTTATCAAACCAGAAATTCTTTGTTGTACAGTGGTTAAGGTGCATTTCAATGTCTCGAAGAACAAGGCTCTATGTGATCTGATAGCAGTCGTTATAGTTTATAAGAAATCTTACAGGTGGTTTATAAACATCTCATTCACATTGAATGGAATGTGGTTTAGTTTACACCATTCGAGGGGAAGTATAGCGATGGATCTGGCACGCTGACTGTCTATTTAAATGACGGCATTTTCTTCCTCATAAATCATACATATCACGATCAGTGATATATGTAAGTTGGAATCGCCTAAGGTTCTGTAACATTTCGTAAAATACTAACAACAATATTTTTCCAAGTAAACAACAATATTGATGACAGAACAACATGAGATTTTTAAAAATGTATATATTTTACATCTATCAAGCAATCGACATTGCTTTATTTTTGAAACGAATTTTTTCATCATTTCAATAAGCACAACTTTTTCCGTTTTTTAAATTTTACTTTGCATTTCAACTCCGTTGCTCTCGCCGATGTTCAAATTAAATTATGCCGTTCCGATAAAAAATAGATGAAGTACGACGTTCACTTCGGCTATGACAGTCACTGGTATAAAGGTATAGCGATTGACGACAGCCACCCAAGAAGTCTTATCTTACTTGCATATTTTATTATCTTATCTTATCAAGATTCAAGACGCAAGATTTTTATTTCATTGTAAGGTTTATTATTTATATTATTTTATATTTTTTATTTGTATTTACATACACTTAATGAATGTCGTACAACGTATTAACGGATCATCGGCTTTGAGTGCTCTTTGGCTATGGTTGGCCGAGAGAAAAAAAGCCGGCGGTATTTATTATACCATTTAAATAGTTTTTAGTCTTATAGAAAACTGACATCAATCCATGGGATCCAACTTTTTGGGAATTAAATTAATTATTCTGACATATGTATGTATGTGCATTCCAATAAACGATTAGATGCCTAGTCTTAGGAAGTCTACACCTAGGAATCGCAAGTTTGTGGTCGTTTCTGATGGAAACACAACTTTGATTATGCAATTCTCTAAAGGTGTCAAAAGCGTCTAGATTTTTGTATCATTATACGTGGTTACAAGAACTCAAAAATGGCTTACTTGACTCACTTTTGTTGTTTAGAAAATTAGGAAAACCCAAAAACAGCCGAAAAATCAACAAAATCGAAATTGGTAATTGAATAAGGGAATTGCCATGTCGGGTTACGTTCGAAAGATGACGTTCATGGCGGACCTAGAGGCGGTTGACAGCTGCGCTTCGCATAACTGTTATCCATTTTAATTCCTTATGAAGAGTAACAAAATATAATATATTAGGTGGCAGTTCACCGTGTTATCTAATTCAATATAAAACTTTCAATCCGCAATTTTATAACAAATCTCCCTTGCGCTTCAAGCATTCTTCATACAATTGAATATAAATTGGATGTGTCGTGTCTTGTAGCCTTTTATCTCGGTCGCGTCCCTTAAAATGTACTGTTAAATGTACGTCACAGTCGTACGTACCTAATCAGTTTATTCGTTTCCCCGTACCTACTCCACATTGCCAGCCATTTCCGATGAATGTACCGTCACACGGTTGAGTGATTACATTATCGGTTTTTGATTTACCGATATAGTCCGCTCTGACCAATACTTGCAATTATCTCTGCTAGCTTCATTATTAAATAAGTCGTGTGACCGTCATCCTTAGATCTTTCTAAATAGAATTTTATGTATCCATCCATTTATCCAACACCCCAGTCTGAAGGACTCAGACTCATCCTACAGACTAGGGTGAAGGGTGAACGGATGGTTGGGTAGGGCCAATGCTGGACGAAGGCCTACCCTAGTTGGCGCCACTCCTCTGAATACATCTATCTTTCCAGCTGTCTTTCTGAAGTCATTAGTCCATCTGGACATCCCTTTACCTAGACATGGTCTCTATTCGAGGACATTACTTTCACATCGGTTATCGGTTTTGAGAACGATGTTCTGCCTGTCCACTGTCACTTCATATTGCTTACTCGAAATGGTGTTTGTTCGTCTGCTGTTACGGATTCTGTTTTACGGGTTTTAATTTTTTCTTTAAATATTTTTAATATAATTTCAAATTTGCTGTCTATAACTATTTAATATGAAATAATAAATTATTTTTATTTATTTTATTTTAAACAATTATTTAATTATAGACAGCAAATATGAAATTATTATTTTATTAATTGTTTCTTTTCTTTTTCAGTTTGAAGTCGGTTTTCATTTTTGCTTAGAGTATTTTTATAGAATGTTATGGTAGGTACTTGTTGTTTGAAGTTACAACAAGGCTTTGCTTAAGCAAACCAAATGAGACAGTTTTTATAACCTGGAGAGTTTTAACCTACATTTATGCGATGTCCATGCAATATTTTCACGTTTTGAGATCATTAAAACGGACAAACTGGCAAGAAAAATATTACGAAAAGCCTGCAACGTGTAGATAAAAACTCGCGAGGTATTTTGTTTCAGCTTCCCAAATATTTTTTGTACAAAATTATTTATTTACAGTTTTGGAAACAAGTGACTAACCGTAGAGATTACTTGTAACTTACAGTATAGACTTATTTGATTTTAATATCTTAACCGATCCGAATTATAGCGTAAGAGCCCCATTTATGGTAACTTTTTACACGTAGGTACAATAAGCATCATATAAACCTTGTTGATTCCGCGTTGATTGTTGATTGACCTTTTTGATTCCGCTACCTTCTTGTATTTATAACAATTACTACTTAAAAATTTCTGACTACAGTTTTCACGTGGAGGAAGCCGCGAGGATTGTCTAGCTTTAAATAAATGCTAAAATATATAAATATTAAATTTGATTTCTAAAATATTAAAAATCCACTTGCCGCTTTTTTATTGAATAAAAGTAGCAAACGAGCATGCAAGCCACCTAGTGTAAAATTGTCACCGCAACCCATGGACATCCAAATGACCTTAGGGTAGGATTACACATACATTACATTACACATACATTACATTACGCATACATATACATACATACATTTACGATAACAGGTAGGACACTTGTTATAGTAAATAGATGTGTAGCTACTTTTGAGGACTCATATCTCCCATTTGAAGTGAAATCCTTGATCTTAGTTAAAATATTCCTAATGTAATATTTAATCAAGATCTTAGCTCTTCTTATTATATTTAGGCTAAAAGTATCACGTATAACAAACATGTTATTAAATTTTTCGTGAGTGACACTATTCATGATAGACACGGAGACTTCATCGCAACCTCGCTGCGGCCGGCGGGAGCTCATGATGAAGAACCTCGGTCAGGTCAGTCGAAAAATACATGTGAGTAAACCGGTATCAGTATCAGGTATAACATGGTTGTTTGTGTACAACGTTTAGGACATCAGTGACGCTGGATAATCCTATTGACGTATCAAAACGCAATCTAACGTCAATTAACTGTATGCACATTGGCAATTGACGATGGATATACATACATATAAACGGTCCACACGCTCCGGGCGACATGATTGATTGCTACAATTTCAATTGCAAATAGCTTAGGGCCAGTTTTGGTTAAAACTTTGTTTACGCTAGCATCGCTGGGTAGCCGTGCAATCAATAGGCGTTCCCGCGTTGAATTTTCAGGTATATGTACATTATGTAGGTGCAATTCTATCCGATTCGTTTTATCCGGTAAGTTTATTACCTACACACCAGGGACATTTTAGGCTGCTTTTTCCAGAGGAAGGTGTACGAATTTCACTAGCTACGTATGTAGTTATGTACGTATAAGGTAATTTAAAATCATTTTAAACGTGAAAGTGGATTATATGTATTTTTTATATTATAGAAGTGTCAAACCTGATGTTGGCCAATAGATGGAGTCACAGTGGGGACCTTTCTGTCTAATATATATTTATATCAATAATATTTTAGTGGCTTTTAATACTTTGTTGGGATTCCGCACCATGAGTAGAAATATTCCATTCAACATCTGTTGTATCTTATATTATAAATAAATAACTAACGCCCTAAGACCTATTTTTACCTATTGGCTACATTTCATGATTCCGTGTTCTTAAGTATTTTTTTCGTAATCTTGTTAAGTTCTATGACATTACGTTTTCTGTCTTAGATAGTGAATTTATTAGAGCAAGTGTCTAAGCTTATAATTTGTTAAGCTTATACCTACATAAAATTATCATATAGGCATATATTATATTTTTACAAAGAATTAGTTAAAATAGTAAAAAAAACTTTTCACAAAGCGATTTTCTGATTATTCCTTCACCTTTTTGCGGTAAAAAAAGAACTTATTTCTTGCTAGAATAAAAGGGATCAGTGAAAAGAAAAGTAATATCGCTCACAGTAATGTACGATCATAACAGTGTATGTAAAGCATTTTGAAATAAATATACAAAGAATTCAATTACTACGTGCGCCGGGTGTGAAACGACATATGAAATATGAATCGAATGAAATGTCACTCCCGACAAGTCCAGTGGAACCTGACAAATTAAAGGAGGTATATTTATATTCATGTAGAAAATATTTGCTGGCGGGAAGCGCTTCGGGATAAACATTAACAAATAATGAAGTAGCTTAAAATATTTCGGGTATATTACTTCTAATCCCATATATGTATGTACCTGTCATCACTCAACTAGTTGGTATGAACTTATCAGATGATTCCTCGCTTCCCGCTTATATAAAATTAATTAAGAAGCTGTAAAATTATTTTGGGTACATTATTTCTAATCGCGTATACCTGCCATCAGCTTACCAGTTAATATAAAATTATCAGATAATTCCTCGATTCCAGCTCCAATAAAATTAGTCCACTAATTGGATTATTAAAACTAGTGATCGCCTATTACACGACAATCGTTTTAGAACTCGGTGTTTAATTCATCAAACTTAATTCATTTAATCAAAACGGTTTACAGGTTCAATATATAAATAAAAAAAATAAAGTGAAATATTAAATATTTCAAACCCCAACATGTGACGCCCTTGGGAAATAGGCTCATGTAATATTTTGTTTTATCTAATAAAACCACCCTGCCACCTGTGTTAAGTAGTCACTTGCAATTACAGTCAGTATCTTAGTCCTGCCTGAAACCGCAAAAAGATGCGATGCTACTTCTGAGGACTGAGATGGTCGCCTCGTATTTAGTAAACGCCGCAGTTTTCATAACACAATTAACTGCTTTACGGTAGAATTGGGTGTAATAAATAATATGAAACACTAGATCGTCACCGCATTTTCTTGTGTCATGAACGCCGTGGAATATCATCGTACATAAAATTATTACTACAAATATATTGAAAGAACCACGTTTTTTTATTCATCTCAAAACTACGTCAGATAAGTGTGAGAGTTTTATGCAAAATATACTACAATAACAGCTTTAAAAATAGTACAGCTGTAAATCTGCGTGTATGAAGAATGGTCTTAGTTGCTTAAGGAACGCTCAGAACCTTCCTAAACTGTACTTTGTACCCTCTCCTTTGTGAAGCCTGTGAATAGAGTATTTTTAGTATCCGTTCCTATATATTTTGTTTTGCATTTCATAGCCATGTTTGAATAAAATAGGAAACAATGCGTTTTATTTTTCGATGCACTCTCGAAAAATACACGTGAGTTAAGCCGTTTTGTATTTATAAAAAATGTGGAAAGACTCTCATGAAAGCTTTAATAGTTATTGCTGTATATTTGTTTATTTACTTGGCCTTTTAAAACCGTATGAAAATCCGTATAGTACTTAGTTTCTGAGATTAAAAAACACAAACTTAACTCAGCTGGAATTACTGTGCGGGATTTAGGGATAACACAAAATGAATATACGAAAGATTTATATAATGCTAAATTGTATTTTTTTTATAATAGTATTAATAAAAGTAGCAAACTAGCATGCGGGCCGCCTGGTGTTAAGTGGACACTGCAACCCATGGACATCCACTTGCAACTTCAGGCAGTACCTTAGTCCTACCTGAGATCGCAAATATATGCGTTGCTACTTCTGAGGACTAAGATGGTCGCCTCGTATTCAATGAACTCTGACATCCACACCCTCTTTCCGAAACACAATAATTTGCTTCACGGTAGAATTGGATGTGGTGGTGGTACTTCTCCGGGCGGCACCCTACCTCCTATAGATTGTATGTGGTACATACAAGCTTTGTTAAATAGGTAACAAAGCGTTCTGATAACAGTATGCATGGATTGTAATGCAGAAAATATAGACGCGCGGGGCGTTGCACAGTCAATATTCGCGCCACATTAAGAATAACGCAGCCAGAAACATTGATTATGCATCGGTCGAGGGAGTTACTCGTTAGGTGCACAAAGTGTATACCGCCCGGGATAAAGTGTACTAGAAAGTTTTATTTATGAGCACAACTTACTATAGCAGAAATATAATAAGTTGTATTAAAAATAAAATAACATAGAATATCCAAAAGTTCACGCCTCGTAACGCTCATTCAAAAACAGAAAAATTGTAAAGCAAAAATAAAAATGGGTGATCCGCCATTTTGTGACAACGGCCATCTTGGGTTTCATGTTTTTTACATGGTATATTCTATTTAACAAGCCCTTTCTTTTGATACCCATTTTGGGAGGTTTGTGTAAAAATATGTTATCCGTAATTTTGTGGCTTTTGATATAGGTACGTGAACTCATATTACCGTGAAAGTGTAATATGTATGTAACTATGTGATTATAGAAATTTACGCGTTGATACGTTAAGAATAGTGAACTCACTAAAACTCTCCGCGTTATGAAGCGTGCAAATAAGATTTTATCTGTAAGTTACTATAGCTTACTACACAAAAACTTACTATAGCAAAACATAATAAGCTCTAAACATTCAAATTGTGATGACGAAAAAAATTTAATTTTTGCAATCTTAATAGCGAATCTAGTTGTAGTACATAGTACACTTCCATTTAACCATCCATTTTTGTTGCGTGAACTTATAAAAGCCCCCCAATAATAACTGTTCCAACTAAAACTACTTTGGGTTGCTATAGTTAAGTTATTTCCACATAAAGTTTGATCCAATCATGTCGAGTAGTGGTATGGTTGTGTAGCGGTTAGGTTGCCCACATAACACAGACAAGACAATTTCCTTGATCGACTGTCCGAGAGTGGATAGTGTGAACAACTCCCCAAAGGCTTTACCAATTCGTATAAACGTAAGTCCCGCCAAAATCGTCTTCAGTAGCTTGGCTCAAGAATCCGTTTGTTAGTACTAGGTTTTAAGCAATATTTCTGTAAATAATTTCATATAGCCGAATACCTCTCT
>DWNH01001474.1:0-11351 GCA_018249895.1 Tiana niger | reverse complement strand
AGAAAAAAGGTATTTAATACATTGAAAGTTTTATTATAACGCATTATCTAGTTAAATAACTAAAATGTTGACTATACTAACTTCAGACTGTCGGTTTTTCGTGACGGTGTGCGCGCGCATCATAAAAATTTACTCTCATAATTTTTCTCTAACGCGCCAAAAGAAGTATAAGTTCAAAAATTTAAGTAAATTGTGATTTCATTTCATACTCAATTAACGTTATGTATTTATGTTTCCTACAGAAATACGACCAAGTCGTCCAAAACGAGGCTTTCGAAGATCTGAAGAAGGTCGTGTGCCGCGTGTCCACAACTAAACCACCCAATTGCACGTAAAACAAGAACAAATATATTTTTAAGGACCATCATCAACTAGGCTAGAATCTCGCTTTAGACAATAAATGTACTAAACTAACCTTCAATCTTGAATCGTTCAAGTTTAAAAACTCAACGATAGATGGCGTTGTTTTTGGTTTGTTTGGAGTACTTATGTTCATTAATATTCCAAGTTTTCAATAGAGGGCGTTGTTTTCAATTTGTTCTGGGACTATATTATGTACTTCATTCAATTTGTAATTAAAATAAAAAATTGTTAATAAATAAACATATTGGAAAATATCTTTTTATGAGTAATATAAGTTAAAATTTCATCTTAATAACCTCGTCTAGGTCCCTTTTGGTTTAAATTATTACGAGTGTCCGGGATCTCAATAGATGGCGTGGTATTCAACTTTGAACGATTCAAATAAAGTTAGATTAACTTGTAATATTTTTTTATAATAAATTAAGTACTTACATTCATTGTGTTTTAAATAATACACCTTGTACGTCACACAAACACGATAAATAATTAAATTTGGCTTTCATACCGAGAGTTTTTTCCGCCGGCTTTTTTCTATAAGAGCGCCTAAAGCCGATGAACTCATTGATTGTTTGACTTTCATTAAGTGCATGTAAATACCTTGTAATGAATAAAACAATTTCATTTCATACAAAATTTGATTTATAGTACAGTACACTGTAGCCCAGACAACTTCTCCGTTTAGGATCACCACAGAAGGGTGTTGTTATTCAAGTATACTAAATACAAGGCGACCATCTTAGTCCTCAGAAGTAGCAGCGCATGTATTTGAGATCTCAGGCTAAGGTACTGCCTGAAGTTGTAAGTGGATGTCCATGGGTTGCAGTGACCACTTAACACCAGGTGGCCTGTATACTTATTTGCTACTTTTCTATTATATAAAAATGAGTGTTTGCATGTACGTCATCGATGAACTCAAAAACTACTGGACCGATTATTATGAAAATTGGTATATATATGTATTTTTCCACGGAGGTTTGTATAATATGCTCATTGATGCCACTCGCCACCAGGTGGCGCTGCAGAGTAGCAACTTCTGCCCCGTTTCAAATTTCTAAGTTGCACCCGGGCAAAGCCGGGGCGGGTCGCTAGTATTCAATAAAACAAAAACAACGATGCGAGAAACTCTGAGAAAAGTACTTTTGTCGTATTAGGCATTCAACCCACCTTTGTAATAGGTGTGAATCTCGGCTTACAATTATATCGAAGCGTTCAATTTAATCTTCAGGGGTACAAAATTATGTGAAACCTTATTGGTCGGTAATATTTCGAGGTTAGTTTTAAATATCTGTAGGCAGGGATTTTTAGAAATAAAACTTATAAAACTGTTCCTTTACATATTATTACTTTAATTATAAATATGGGGCCATCTATAAATTACGTACACACCTCACTTCGTACCATCCACACCATCCTTGGCACATGTGGTCAGATTTGTTGAACCCCTTGGTGTGACGTCACATATTTTATAGTTTTTAGAAATAATTAAAGTTTATTTTATTTTTATAATAATCAATCTTTAATAATTACAAAACAAAATACTAATTAAAGGAACAATAAAAGACCCCACTTCGTTGACCTGTCCCCTAACATGTGACGTAATTTATAGAAAGCCCCTATATGAGATTATTGCGTATATTAAGAGTTAAGTACTAAATAATTGTAACTTTAAGTTACGAAATCTGTACACAAACATATCCATAAGTATAATAAAACGGTAGGTACATTATAATAAATATGAAGGAGTAAAATACTTATACGCATGGGTGTTTTTACCGCAGTTTAAAAAAGCGTTCAAAATACAATTAGGTAGTAGTCTGCCGCTCGGGGAAGTACCACCGCCACACCCAATTCTACCGTAAAGCAATTTATTATGTATCGGAAAGAGGTTGTGGATGCCGGAGTTCACTAAATACGAGGCGACCATTATAGTCCTTAGAAGTAATAACGCTATATTTGTACGTGTGATCTCTGTTACGACTAAGCTACTGCCTGAATTTGCAAGTAAATATTCATGGGTTGCAGTGACCACTTAACACCAGATGTCCTGCATGTTCGTTTGATATTTTTATTCAATAAAAAAAAAGTGTGTGTGTACTTCTGTACACGCGTTAGAAGTTATAGGTACTTCTTTGGCGTAACAAAATAAAAATCATTTAAAAAATTGTATCTTTCGCCTTATTCTACGTTTGTAGAAAAAACGATACTAACAATAGAAAAAAGGTATTTATTGCATTGAAAGTTTTATTATAACGCATTATCTAGTTAAATAACTAAAATGTTGACTACAGCTAACTTCAGGGTGTCGGTTTTTCGTGACGGTGTGCGCGCGAATTGATTGAATTTACTCTCATCATTTTTCCCTGACGCGCCAAAAGAAGTATAACTTCAAAAATATTTACAATTGTCACTTAGTACAAAAATCTAATTCTCCATACTTTCATATCGTTCTCTTCTCTCATAACTTCTAACCATCATGTTAATGATTGAAGCGCGGCTCGCTGTAGGCCGGCTCACATATAAACTCAGTACAGATCACATAAAATAAAATAAATAAATAAACTCAGTACATATCTCCAGATACAATACAGATTTGACTGGCCTCGTTCGTGGTCTAGCAGTTAGCGATCCTGATTGCTAATACGAGGTCGTAGGTTCGTGGGGTCGTGATGAGTACATGAATATTTGTTCTGTGTCTGGGTGTATTGTTATCTATTTAAGTATGTATTTACAAAAAAAATTATTTATGTATGTTTATCAGTTGTCTGGTTACCATAGCACATTCTCTGCCTAATTTGGGATCAGACAACCGTGTGTGAGTTTTCCCAATATTTATTTATTTATTTATCTTCATATCACTCTATCAGTAATCTTTCAAAACTACTCACCATCATGCTGTTGGTTGAAGGGCGGCTCGCTGTAGGCCGGCTGGGCGTCGGGAGCCCCGGGGTGTCCGGGGTACGACGGGAACGAGGTCGGGCTGGTGGCGCCCTCTACTTCATATGCGGGGGCGAAGGCCGCGTCCGCGCCCATACGGAACCGTTGGAACGCGAAGAACGCGCACGCCACCTGCGATGAATAAGAGTGGTTTGCAATTAGCCTTTTATGCAGTTATGGATTTAGAATGAATCTATTAGTCAGTCAAAATTCTTTCAGATTTGACATAAATAATAAATAAATAAGAATTAGATTCAGTGAACTTTTTTTGTATAATATTATAAAATTTAAGAGCGATAGGCCCAGAAAAGTAGCACCGCCACACCCATATCTACCGTAAAAGCAATTTATTATGTTTTGGAAGGATATGGTTGCCGATTGGTCTACCTAGTTAATGTCCAATGAAAGCTCATTTTCTTATTCTCGAAATATCACAATCGAGATGATTTTTATGCAAAATGAATTTTAACTAGAGCGGCGAGCTTAATGTCAAAAGAACTTTAAAAAAAGATCATTTACCTTTCAAAATGATAATATTAATAGACTTACCCAAGCGAAGATAGAGAAGAAACAGAAAGCGATCGCGCCTTGCATGTTGTTAGCGGTGCCGATGGGCGGGTTCTCGGTCTTGCCCCAAGCATTGGACAGATAGCAGAAACCCACGAAGTACAGGAAGGCCCAGAACGCTGGAATGTTAATAAAAATACAGGTTTTAATAAAAAATATAGAAGACAACATTACATTTTTTAATTTTTTTTATTGAATAATAGTAGCAAACGACCGTGTAGGCCACCAGGTTAAGCGTTCACGGGAACCTATGGACATCCACTTGCAACTTCAAGTAGTACGTTAGTCCTACCTGAGATCGCAAATAGATGCGTTGCTTCTTCTTAGGACTAAGATGGTCGCCTCGTATTTAGTGCACTTCGGCATTCACACCATCTTTCCGAAACACCATAAATTGCTTTATTGTTTTCACGACCCTAGGCGTAAATCCACAACTGAACGCTACAAGATGGCGTAGCGTGAGTTTCTTCGGCACGGGTCCCGATTAATTTATATTAAATCGTAATTAAACCCTCCGACTACATTTAATAAACTTCTAATAAAATAATTGACACCTTAACTCAAATCAAACTTCCAGAATCCAATCTATTCTACAAAAGTAAGCAAGTTGATTACAAAAACTTTCAAGGCTCTGAAAGACGCGTTTGAATTCAGATTGAGGACATCTCCATCAAGAGAACCCGTTAAGAACTTTATGGAGGAAACTTATTTACGGCCGAAGATGTTGACGATGTGAAAGGTCAGTGGGGCGCGTGTATTGGAATCGATTGTGAATTACACATAATACCCATGTAGGGAATATAAGGCTTTCATAAAAAGATTTCAGGACAACAATGCTGGAATAGAGACATAGTAGAGCATAGTAGAGACTGGAATGCTCGCATTTTCACCCACGTGAACTTTTTATTCAAAAATAGTAGCAAACGAGCATGCAGGCCATTTGATGTATTGCAATCGATTGTGCAATACACAGGTAGGGAATATATGGCTTTAAAAATATATTTTATTTTTTAATTTTTATATAAACATATGTATATATCAGGACAACCAAACTGATAGCAGAGACTGGAATGCTCGCATTTTCACCCGCGCTTTTTATTAAAGAAAAGTAGCAAAAGAGTATGCAGGCGATTTGATATTATTGCAATCGATTGTGCATTACACATAATACATAGGTAGGATTTTTATAAATATATTTAATTTTTTAATTTTTATATATATCAGGACAACAAAGCTCACAGTAGAGACTGGAATGCTCGCATTTACACCCGCGTGAACTTTTTATTAAAAAAAAGTTATAAACGAGTATGCAGGCCATTTGATATTAAGCGGTATCTGCAACATATAGACCTCAGGCTACACGGTAGCGGTGCAGATTGTAAGTAGATGCATTGCTGCTTCTGAGGACCAAGATGGTCGTATCATGTGTAGTGTACTTTATTAATCTATAAAGAATTTATGAACTTTATAAAAGAAAAAGTTTTAAGCAGTAAATATTATTTATACAAACGAAGCTCCCAAGTCAGTCTCCAATTGACTTGAAATTTTAACACAATATTCTTCAGATATTACGGATTGAATTTCGAAAATAAAAAAAAAATGCAAAAAAAAAGAAATTAAATACCTTACCCCCCCCTTAAGTTAAAATAACTAATAATATGAGGTAAAGTTAATTAAGTAAAGTAACTAACAACAATATGAGGCAAAGTTAATTAAGTAAAAGTAACTAATAACAATATCAGGTAAGGTTAATTAAGTAAATAAATAAATAATAATAATATGAGGTAAAAATAATTAAGTCAAAAGTAAGTAATAATAATAAAAATAATACAATTCTATTTATAGATTTCTAATTATTTTCAAATTTCAGAGAGCGCGGTGAACTCAGCTCGCAGTTGACCGCGATGGCCCGTAAGAAGGACACGCTCAACGAAGAGATAATCCGCTTGCAACAACGACTGGAACAGGCCAATGAGACTATCGGCCGTCTGAACCGGTCGCTCGATGACCACGTGAAGGATGGTGAAGAGAAACAGGTTAATACAATTATAATAATGAATAGATTAAATGAAATTATGATAAATGAATGCTAGAAACAAGAAAATATAGAAAAAAAAGATTGTTCCATTACATAAGTTTGTGAGAACATTTCAAACTAGAGTTTTAACGTGAATACTTTTTTATTAATTTACATTTAGTTTTCTAGGCAATTCAGAAAATGGATGATAACAAAATCAGGGGATGTAGTATGGTGTTGTAGATAAATATAGTGTATCGTATGAATAACGCGTGTGTGCTCGCCCCGCCGTCAGCGTCGATGCTATGGCACGCCCCCTCCGCCTGCGTACCTGCGAGAAATCTCGACAATTTACACGGATCGCTCTTTTCTTTTATATTAAATAAAAAATAGCACACGAGCGTGCGGCCAACTCATGGACATCCACTTGCAACTTCAGGCAGTTCCTACCTGAAATCGTAAATAGATGCGTTGCTACTTCACGCAAGATCTGGGTGTGGTGGTGGTACTTCCCCGGGCGGCAACCTATTATGACTACTATACTTCCTTACCTTTCTGCTTATTTCCACAGATTGTAATAGACAGCCTGGAGAAAGACAAACAGCATCTCCAAGAGCAGCTTGCGGGCGTTCGTTCAGAGAAGGACGCGCTGGAAGCGGTGTTGTTCGATACCGCGAATATGCTAGAAGACGCCGACAACAAACGGACCAAACTCGAGCAGGAGTTGCAGGAGACGCTCGTGCAGCAGGAGAATTATAAGGGTGAGCTCTTTTTAGGGTTCCGTACCCAAAGGGTGAAGCGGGACGTTATTGCTAAGACTCCGCTGACTGTCCGGTCTGTCACTCTGTCCGACTGTGCGTTTGTCCATCTGTCACCAGGCTGTATCGCGTGATAGTTAGACAGTTGAAATTTTCACATATACTGCATTTTTGTTGCTGCTAGCGACTGGCTCAGATACAGATACAGTTTTTACATAACATGTACCCCTTAATCCCCAGGTCAGATAGCCCGTCTGTCGAAAGACTTGGAGAGCAGTGAGAAGAAGCTGCGCGAGACTAAGAACAGCATGTCGCAGCAGTCCGGCAAGAAGGAGGCGGAGTACCAACAGATCATCACCAACATGAACCGGACCACTACACAGAACATAACCAAGCTGAAGGAGGAAAAGGTACGTTTTACGTCAAGTAAGTAGTAAACGAGCGTAAGTCATCATCATCGTCTTCATCATCATTGTTATTATTATCATCATCAACAGCAACGTTATCATCATTATAATTATATTATTATAATCGTCATTGTCATTGTTATAGTGATTGCCATCGTCATCGTCATCAACCCGTTAATGTCGCAAATATAATATTATCAACGTCCTAAATTAACTAGAATGTTGATTTAGGACTAGTATTACGCAGATTAACGAGTAAAAAGTCGCCTCCTGTAATTATACTCTTAACCTTTCTATTGAATTGCTTACAGGAGCAACTCCGCCAATCTCTGGAGCAGAAGCTGAGCCAGACGATAGCGACACTGACGAGCGAGAAGGAAGCATCCGAGGCCGGTGCGAGAGAAAGAGAGAAGAAGCTGCTGGCGATTCGCGAACAGCTGGTGTTGCAACACGACGAGGCCATGCTCCGGGCTGAGAACGATAAGCAACAAGCTTTATTGATGGGTGAGTTTGCATGTTGACTGATGTTGGTGACGGTAGCGTGCGAGAGACACAGTAAGACTAAGAAGCAACAGCACGCGATGGGTGTTTTTATATTGTACGATTTTTTTGATAAAGACATTACAGCAGATAATTATGGAGCGAAAGGAAAGCATCTTCCTTAGAATAGTAGAGCACGAATATTTGTTCTGAACCTGGGTGTATTGTTATCTATGTAGATATGTATTTAAATAATATTTATGTATGTTTATCAGACAAGGATAGGAAAGCCGTGTGAAAAAAAATTTAATGTATTTTTGTTTATTGAATAAAAGTAGCAAACGAGCGCGCAGGCCACCTGGTGTTAATTGGTCACTGCAACCTATGGACATCCACTTGCAACGTCAGGCAGTATCTTATTCCTACCTAAGATCGCAAACGCATCTAGCGTTGCTACTTTTGAGGACTAAGATGGTCGCCTGGTATTTCTAGAACTCCGGCATTCATTCTCTTTCGGAAACACAGTAAATTGCTTTACGGTAGAATTGGATTCTATTTTATTATTATATTTTTTGCAGTTCATCAAGAGCAACAAGCACTAATCGAGCGTCTAGAGGAGATGAAGCGTAGCCTAGAGTGCGAGCAGAACAAGCTAGAGCGCGTGCGTAGAGACGCGCAGGCGCGCGCTGAGCAGGACCGCGCGCACGTCAACCAGCTTAAGGACGACTTGGCCGCGCTGCGGACCCGCCTCGAGGAAGCCAAGTGAGTGCACGTGTCGGCAGCTTGTTGAATGCCTACAACCTAATCAATATCTCCGACCTCGCAAAGCTTCAAATCTTAAACAAGGTTTTATTTTTCACAAGGAAAAAAGTGGCTTCGATACATTGTCTTATATACATTTTATCATTGCTTAAAATTTATTATTTTTTTACCTTTCGCCCTCGGTTTACCAGCGCGTTATTCGCAAATCAATTCAGAGGTTTTAACTTGATTGATTGACAAATATCCAAACATACAGACTTTCACATTTATAATATTAGTAGGATATAATTGAAATGAAATATAGTGAAACGGTTTTTTATACATCACAACGCTTTTCCATACTTAGTGAAAGTCAAACCAATCAATTGGTTTTGGGCTATGGTTGACCGAGAGAAAAAAAAAGCCGGGGGAAAAAAACTCTCGGCATTCATTTAAAATCGAATGTTGATTGTATCATAACGAAAATCATAATATTGAAATACGAGGTATTAAAAATGAGCATGTAAAAACCATTATTTGGTGTGTGCTGCGAAAACTAAAGCCTGTTTAGAAGCAATATCGATTTTCATTTTCAGAGCGGTGGCAGAGGACGAGTGCGCTCGCTTCGAGAACAGAATTAAGGAGCTCCACTTAGAGAAGGAGGCCTGCAACCGAGAGTGTCAAGAGACCAGAGCGCAGTTGTCATTGGTTGAAGACAAATACGACGCCACGTACGTACAGCTGCAGGAGACCATTAGGAAGTTGAAGGAATGTGAGTTATTTCAATATATCTTTATGATAGAAGCTGCAGATAGTAGGTTCTGCCGTCTATTCTGTGTATCATGCCACACAGTGAAGGATATAAAATAAAATAAAATAATTTTATTCATTTCAAATTATTTATCTACAATCAATGAAAATCAAATAAATTAATCAGTGAATAAATTAGTTTCCACATATAAAAACCTAGCGTGTAAAACATTATTAATTTATTTGGCAGTGGAGAACGAGTCTGAGAGTCTTCGCAAGGAGCTGGCGGACACGCGTCGTCAGCTCAGCAACTGCACCGCGGAGAGGGACAAGTACAACAGCGCGTGTCGCGACCTCAGGGAGCACGTCAAGAGGTCGGAGCACGAGCGGCGTGAGGCTGCCAGGGCTAGGGATGAGGCCTATCATAAGATCGCTGGTAAGTGGATGAAGGAGAGAGAGAGAGAAGGTGTAACAGTGGTATTGTTAAATACCTGATGTTTCTTTGCTGCAACTCAGAAAAATCAGTAATGTCAATTGAGAAAATCAGTAACAAATCAGAGAGGAGGGAGGGGAAAGAGGAACTACAATAACCATTTGCAGCTTTATTATATTGATATATGTGATATACCAACTTCATTGCCAATCTTACGTCACCAGGTCTAGAAGAGAACCGTACATCTCTCGAGCTGGAATTGTCTCGAGTACAGAACATCTTGAAGGAGGCAGAGACTGGAGGAGAGCACGCGGAGCGCTCCCTGAGAGCAACTGAGGCGCAGTTGAAGAGGGAACGGGCCGCCTTGGAACAGGCTCAGCATGACATCAAGGAGTTAAACTCTAGGTAAGTACCCCCTTCTGGGGTGGTGAGGTATAGACGTATAACTGTACTTAATATTAATATAAGTGTGATATTAATATTCGTCATACAGATTGCAGAACGAAAGCGAAGAGCGCGAGCGTTGTGCGGGCGACGCGGCAACGGCTAAACGTCACGGTGCGGAGTTAGAGGCGATGCTGGCCGCCGCCCGCTCTGACTTGGCCGCCTCGAGACAGCGCTCCGCTGAGTTGGAGGAGGCGTGTCGGGCCAGGGACCAGGTGAGGACAGCGTGTTGACTCGTTGCTTAGCAACGTTACTCCGAGCTGGACGCCTCCCGACAGCGCTCTGCTGCGTTGGATGAGGTGTGTCGAGTCAGGGACGAGGTGAAGGTTTCATGGTGACGGTATTATGGCAACAACTGCCTGACTGATAGTTTGATCAGGCGAAGAACTGTTGCGGGCGTTCAGGTTGCTAAACAGACAGGATGGTTCAAATATAGTAAGTATTTTATGTTTGACTTAGTCTCACTGTCGCTAGGTTAATTTGGCTGCTCCGTATCATTACTCCGAGATAGAGTAAGATTTAAAACTTAATAATAAATAATAGTAGGATTTATTTATTCATTACACTCGTCTTGATTGATTATAACGATGATGATTCTACACAGGAGCTGGTACTGCGTCTCGAAGATTGCCGCTCTAAGGAACGTCGTTTGGAGGAGCTCAAACACAACTTGGAAGTGTGCCTCGCTGACGCTACACAACAGATACAAGAATTAAAGGTGAACGGTTTTTGATACATTTGTACTAAAGTTTCGTATATTGTTATAAATATTTTGTCAAGTTAACAAAAGACAATACTTACTTCACTTTTCATAAAAATCACTTCAAATTATTTTTTTATAAACTTAAATTGTTTTTTTACATACAAATAAATCCACTTTAAATTAAAAAAGGAGGCTATATTTTATAAAAATATATTTAGTTTCTAGTAATTTTATTTATATAATATGTCTAACACCTATTATAACTTAAGCAATAATGTCATGTTTAGGTCCCAAACCTAATCACTAATGGCATAATTCTCTATTCTTCAGACCCGTTTAGGCGCAAGCGAAGGCCGTTGTCGCGCGGTCGAAGCCGCGTTGACTCAGAGCGAGGCGGGCCGCAGGGAGGCGGAGGCCAGGCTGTCCTCCGTGGCGCACTCGTTGAGACGGGTGTGCGGCATACAGCCCGACGGCAGCGTGCACCAGGCTGCCCGGCGGCGGCTGGCCAGCCCCTCGAGACGATACAGCCCGCATAGAGGTATTTACTTACAAACTTAATTTACACTAGGAGAAGATACTTCATTCATTACTATTGTATTTTTTTTTGCCCCACACTAAGATTCTAGGATCTTGTGTCGTGAATTGTGTCTTGTGTGTGATTTTAATTAATATGAGTTTGACTTACTCTTAAAAACATGGCAATGAATTGTCGTTCTATAGGGAACACGATGCTTTTCAGTAGATTGTGTTCCAC
>DWNH01001473.1:0-11352 GCA_018249895.1 Tiana niger | reverse complement strand
TTACCATAGCACAGGCCTAGTTGCCTAATTTGGGATCAGATGACCGTGTGTGAGTTGTCCCAAGATATTTATTTATTATTAATTTTTTATATTAAATTTTTTCCAGCACACGCACCGATCTGAACAAATAACGGGTTCAAGTAGAGAAAGGTGTGACGGATATTTCTATCGCGCCCAGTCTAGCGCCAGTATTACAATGTTAAGCGACGTCCTCGTAGGGACATCGCGGTAGGAATTAGTTGTAGTTTCGTCGATCGTAAAATTCGTCATTTTCAAGAAATCAACAATTATGTTGTGTTTCCAAGTGAGAAACGCAAAAAAATTGCTGTAGGTAAGTCTAGTATCACTTTTGAAAAATTAAATAACCTATACATTTTTATCCCATACAAAGCCAATCCCGTGATATAAAAAGGCGCATTTCAATAAGAAAACGAGCAACTAATGTCATCAACTTTTAGTTCTCATCGTACTTGCTGGGGCAGCTAGTATACGATGTATGGGAAAATTTGAAACCGAATTTTATTCTTCCTAGACGGAACTTAAACTAGGAGTACAGCTAGTATATTGTCATAATACAGTCACAGACAAGCATTTTATATTATATCGTATGACTAACAGTAAGCGCGTAGTATCACGGCACAACAAAACTTAGCTAGCACTTGTGTACACGACCATACCCTAAATATAACAACGAATTTTAATTCTTCCGGCGGCACGACGCCGATGTTATGAAGATCGTCCTCATAACATAAATTGTGAATAATCGCCCGCGCGCCGATCGTCCCGCCATTTATTGAATCCAGCCCCCAATAATTTTGTCAATTATCATAATTATTCAATGATACGTTATCTGCGGACGCAGTTTTAAGGTAAAATGAATTGTAACGAAATTACTACAATCTCCATATTGGTGCCGTATTTCAAGATTAGGAATATTTTAACGTCGTACAAAAGCGCGATGGAACGACGATTTGGTTTAATTTTGGGTGCGTTCGACGTAGTACGGGTATTTTAATATCACTAAATAATCAAAACTGCTTGACTTAGCTAGACAATAAAATAGGTTTTAGATTTCGTTTTAGGTTGAAATAACGCTGTGTACCAGTGAGTAGGTATATAAATACATAATTATGTATATGTTTAAGATCTTTATTATTCCTCATAAAGAGCTCATATATAGGCTATCAACCAGTGATTAAGCTGCGATCATTATGACTCCTACAATAATAGTGGGTTGCTATCTACTGGTAGGGTCGGTAGAGCGGGAGGAACAGTTGCTCTATGCTCCAGAAACACAAGATTCATAATTCGACAAACAATTTCGTAAGATTTCTAACCCGATAGTGTGGTTTGGAATCTGATGGCCGTGTGTAACTTTTGGTAGGTGGTAGGCTGCCGCCCGGGGCTGTACCACCGCCACACCCATATCTACCGTAAAGCAATTTATTGTTTCGGAAAGAGGGTATGGACGCCGCAGTTCACAAAATACGAGACGACCTTTATATACCTACCTCAGAAGTAGAAACGCATCTTTTTGGGATTTCAGTTAGGACTAAGGCACTGCCTGAAGTTGCAAGTACATTTTCATGGGTTGCAGTGACCACTAGGTGGCCTGCTACTTTTATTCAATAAAAAAAATACAGACGAATTGATAACCTCCTCCTTTTTTTGAAGTCGGTTAAAAAAAATGAACACATCTAATATAACACTCTAGGAAAAAGTGTACTGTGTTAATTGAAATATTAGTTCGTTATTTTACAGCTTCCTTATTAAGCTCAACTGGCCATCAAGTCGTGTGCATCTTATTCGTACTGTATAAGAAAGTAACACATGCTTTTGAATTTGAAATGTTGCTAAAATACAATGTTTCTAAACAAAATGATCCTGTATTTTTTGGGGATTGCATGACTAGTTTCAAGCTTATATAAAGTTCTTCAAGGCACGTAAGTCAAGTAGTTTAGTATGCTTACAGGGAGGTGACAGACTAAGGTTGGGTGTTGTCTATGGGCTACAATAACCATGCGAATTTAATAAGTTATTTTGTTTTTAATATAGTTATTTGCAAAAATGCCTCTTTACGCCCCACTGGGCTCGTTTGCTTCTTTGGTATGAAAAACAGTAGTTAATTTTCTAACTCATTTTCATTCATAAATAAAAGTCAATCCAGCCGTTTAAACACAATATATTATTAAAAAAGAAAACAATACAATACAAGAACAATATTGTAGAATCATCTTTACAGAACAAGTACGGAGGCGTTGCGGCCGCGGCGTCGCACGCAGACCACACACTTACAATGTATTGTTCAAAATAGTTTAATTTTTTTTTAAAAGGACTATACATATTTGAAAGACAAAACAGAGGTCGCTACAAACTTTTGACTCTCAGTAAGTACTGAATACGGATACCAAAACATTTCTGAATTGTTGTGTTCGCTTATTTCAGTAGAACAAGGTTTCATACTCCTCATCAGATAACATGAATGCAATGAATAAGTATGCGCGCTCGTGCGGCCGCGGCCCGCGTCAACCAACATCCCCACTGCTTTTAGATCCCAGTGCAGACCACTATAGTACACTCGCAGTTACATCGCGCACACGTCACAACATATGGCGTAAAAAATAAAAAAAACAACAAAACAATCTAAAAGCAGTGAAAATCTCTCTAATCTTAAAACTTAGCATCTCTACATGCAATGTTTTCCATCTCACGTTATAGTATATTTCTATGTTAAATTGTAGCGGTGACACTGTTTCTTAAGTCTTTTATAACCTCCGACAACGACAACCGATAATCGTAAACTATACACGGAATTTAGATAAAAAATAATAATTATTAACATCAATGATTAAAAGGTAGCACAGTAGTTGTATAAAACGCTTACACCAAAACAAAGTTCAACCTGTACAGTGAACGGTTATACGAGCACTGGCCGCAACGCAGCGGCGCGGACGACACGCGGATACACGCGGTACCCGGGGGCGTGGCCGCGGCGCTGCGCCGGACGCCGAGTCGTTGTGCAAACAGTGCCGCGCGCAGCCGATACGATATTATTTGTTACTTTTACATTTCTATATCGATATAATCTATATACGCTGAAAATATACACAACGCATAGTCCATAAGTCCACATCACTAGAGCTACATTCGAAGATTTATAATAAAAAAATCATTTAGTCACAACGTCCCTTTTCGTTGAGGTCATACCGAAGCACACTATAAATATACATAAACATATTGCAGAGTCCATGTTCAAACCGCTCCATTGACGACACTGACGCCTGCCGCGAAAGCCCTTTCTAAAATACATTCCGATATTATTAAGTATACAACATATTACACTATATCATATATTATACAGTTGCACATTTCCAAATTTAATAATTATTGAACCAACTGAATCACACCCTTCCAACAGTTCACATAACGCATTCAATGTAAATCCCAACAATTAAAACAGTACTTTGAAATAAAACATACATAAAACAAAATTAAGTTGTAACTGCTAAGGGGTCGTATAAAACAATATAACAATATTCATACTAATTATAGAGTTTTGAATGTCTGCAAATTTAACAATAACTGCCACAACAGAGTGTGGTCGTGAGCACAGCGGCCACCGGCAGTATGCTGTGAACCTGCCGGGTCAGTGACAGCGGCAGCGCTAGACCACATGTGGACGTCGGCGATATCAGCTTTAAGAGATCCTTTTCATTTCCCGATCACAAATAAAACGATAAAATGAATGAGACTACAGTATTAAACCAACAAGTAACGACTGGGGATCACCTACGAAACAGAAAGAACTCGGGGATTCCCCAAGTTTCACCTTCGTTATCGCTTTATTTTCATAGTGTTGCCAGATCGTTCTGCAACTTTGGATAAATACTACTCAAACGTACAGAAATAATGTATATATTTCCGGACGCGTATATATGCGTATCAATGAGTATATACGCATACATATGCCTAAGCGTTTTGCGAGGCTGTCCTCAGGCGCGAGGCAGTCAGCGGTCGCCGACGCCGAGCGCCGCCACACGTCTATGACAAACTAGTTTCAAATGTTTAGATGTTAGAAAACACCAGTCTCCAACAAGGAGATATCCGCTCTGTAATCGTAAATGTAACCTGTAACCAAGATCTAGGTTCACCTCCAGCTATCAATTATTTACTTAAATTCCTGTTATGGTACAATTTAACACTCATTCTCCAGTGTAAACAATGCACGGACACTCAAACACTCAAGGCCAATTCCTTGAGAATATGGCCCAAACCCTCCCTGATTTGTTGGATGAAACCAAGAATTAGCTCTATCACATAGTTATCATCACATAGTTATGAATTTTACCTCGCTTGTGAAATATTGTATGATAAGAATTTCGCACATATGTTAACAGCAAGTAGCTATTTCATTTTAAATTGAACTAAATGATAGTAAACAAAACAATATCTGTCCCCATAACAACAAAATCCCCAAACATTATTAAGTCTGTTAAATTCAAGCAATATTGACACTTGTGTCATAAACAAACATGATACATTATTCCGTTTCCAACAATTTCTTTTCTAAGGCATTGAATGTGCGTAACATTTATACTGATTATATCACGGATTGTTCAAAAGTAAATCTTATATACACAGTCATATGATATATTGTAGTCTACATTGCCCTATTAATTACTTTAACAACAAGCCAATTTAACATATACACATTCGTTCAATGAATTTTTTGTTTCATAAGAATTATTACTGGTATTAATTTTGGTTAATTTACAAAATATTGGCCTTACACAATCATAGGCAAATCACATAAAATTGTCTGTATTGGATGCAGCTATATAGAGCTTATTATTACGTATAGGATGTATCCACCCAATTTTAGATACTTCTTTAGTCATCAACACTTCACGAGTTGAAGCTAGATCGGAGTTAGGTGATCTCAGTCAGTATAAGGTAGAAAATACTAATTCTGATAATTTTTTGACGTCAAAACGGAGGTAGAAAAAAAAGACAAAGTGTAAACAGGACACTTAGGTGAGAAAGAAATGAAATTATTAACAATAATGTATGCATGCGTTCAATATTTAAGACAAGTGTAAAACTATACTGGTCCAGTGGTTAAATGGCCCTAGCTGCTAAGCCAGATGTTGTGGGTTTGATTGCCCACGACTTAATGTCTGTTTAATAAGCAAGAATGTCTATTATGACTCCAGAATAAAATTGGGCGTGGCCGTCATTCCCGCTCACACAAATATTACCAACTAGACTGCTGCCTTCAAAAGGCTTGACAGCCCCTTTTATCTGATTTGCCTATACTAAATCTAGAATAGTACAAAACAAGCGAGAGCAAAGCTTTATACAGGTCATTAAATATGTTTAAATGACAAATTTTGATAATAGATTTAGGGCTGAGTATGAAACAGTTGTATTGTATAGGCATCCTTTATTTGAACACTAAGTATCACTATTAGTTTGAAACAAACCGATCACACTACACTTCACTAGATAACGCTGAACCACTATGTCCACTGTAACCGCACACCTCACTTTTATGTACATACCAAATTTCCCTTTATTGCCATACATTATTTGAAAAATATGCCAATTTATAATTGTTATTTCAAATGTTTGGTTAAGTATCGACTTACTGAACACAATGATTGTGTTAGAAAGATCCAATTAAACCGAATACAGTAACATTATTTAGTAAGAAATGTACTATTTATGTAGGTGTTGATTTGCCATTGAGTTGTATTCTAGATGCTCAATCGGATCCTTTTGTGTTACGAAGCAACTGCACATTACAACTTTAGTATTGACGCCGACAGAGAAATACTGTCATATTTTCATCGTGGCAATAGATGGTGTTGTATCGTCAGAATGTGATTGTCACATCATCACATCGCTATCGAGGCTGAGTTATATGAACTATCTCTTACAATGACGCTTATGTCTGTTTCGATATACATACATCAAGAATGTTCATAAAATTCACCTGCATTTATAGCAGCTGTTAGCATTACGTGCCGCGTGTACGTTCGATGCCAGTTGATGACGTCATACATATTATTTGCAAATAACCAGCACCGGCGTTGATGTTGCTTTAATAGTCACGACTAGAAGATAACACTATATATATCCTGGCCTCGACGATCTTGTCCACAGCGGCGAGCGTGTGCCGTCACGTAAATTTTCTATGGATGGTGACCATGACTAGACGTAGCAGTGTGGTGCCCATGTCGCTTGTATTCCGCGTATAGGTGCAGGTCCATGTCGCATGTGGAGACAATGTCGGTAGCGGCCGTATCGAGGTATGCTTGTTGTTGCGTATCATCGCTGCAGCAGTGTGACGGCTTGCACGTGACGTCATGTCAACGTCGCAGTTAGCACAGACGATAATTCCAGCATTTATGATATCTTCTACGACTAGCAACGAAGGGCGTCGAGCGTAGCGAGTCGACATTGACAAGCGCTATACCAGACACCAGCTATTAGTGTTGTCATGTAAACCATCACTTTCAGTGTTAGCACTGGCTGTGGTTTCACACACTCCAATGACGAAGTCGACATAGAGGGGGCCTTATTGTACACGCTCGCGGTGTCTGTAGCAGTGGTGGTTGCTAACGCGTGTTGTCACCCATATCATCTCCTATGATCTCTTGCGATAGCAAAGGCTCATCGAACTTATAGCAGCGTACGCATGACGATAGACATTCCAGTCACAAACTCGAGATGCATACTCCAATGGCGAAGCGCAACGGGCAGTACCAGCTAGATGTGGCGGGCTAGCGGCAGCGTTGACAAGCGACGCATACTCCGTGGCGAAGTCATAGCGGTATCGGTGAGCACAGCACACTAGATGTGGCGGGTCAGCGACGGTGTCCACGAGCGCGCGACGAACACTTTAATGGCGAAGTCAGAGCGGTATTAGCGAGCACAGTCCAGCTAAGGCTGGCGCGCGTGGCGCGCATGGTGCGCGTGGCGGGCGTGCGCTCGGCGGCGGCGGTGGCGAGGGCGGCGGCGGGGCGGCGCGGCGGGGGCGGTGGGTCAGCGGCGCAGCAGGGCGGGCAGGTCTGCGAACGCGCACGCGCCCAGCGCCGCACGCGCCATGCGCCGCAGCAGCTCGCGCGAGTGCGACACGCACGCCTCCACCGGGGAGATCCACTGCATGCCTTGCGATTCTGGAACGAGGACAGCAACGCATTTGTAATTATAAGCCTTAACAGATAGCACAACTCGTTTAATTGTTATTTGTCAGATTTGTATTGTGTGTATGCATCTGTTTGGGAGCATTCCCAGGTTCTATTATATTGCAGTGGTGGACCAGCCCGCACTGGTCTCTACCGAGGGAACATTGAGAGCCCGTGATCTGACATGAGTTTGCGTGCATTTACATATACATACATAGATACGTATGCATGTATGAAATAAAAATTATGGTAGAGTGTCTACCATATTTTTCATTTTCATGAATGAAATTTCAATGATGAATCGCAAACACAATCTATTACTGCATGAGGGTAAAAGAGGACGCCACTCCTATAAACGACCCTTTTTTCTTCAAATGTTTTGAAAGCTTCTATGACACGGATAGCGGTCCAGTTAACTTTCGAAACCACAGCATACAGTATCACAACACCAGAACATTCGCAACAGCCCAAGACTTGGTATGATTACATATATATATATATTTGAACAACTCACTGTCATTTAATCCCAAACCAGGCAGAGCCTGTGCTTCGGTAACCAGACAACTGATAAACATACATAAATATTTTTAATTACACCCAGACCCAGAACAAATATTAATGCTCATCACACAAACATTTGTCCTGGGTGGGAATCGAACCCACGAGCTCCCGTTTACAAGTCAGGCTCCTAATCCTAGACTACGAGGCCAGTCAAATATATGAACCTAGTATAGCGGAATTGAGCGCCTCGCAGACGGCCTCGCGGCGCACGGGCTCCAGCTGCCAGCCCACGGGGCTGTCCCACGGGTTGCTGTACGCCAGCAAGCTGAACGCGTCCTGCAAATTACCACAAACACTTTATGATTAACCATAATACATTTTGTTTGTTGTATTTTTTTTATAAAGTAAGCCTAACAAACAGGCAGACGGGTCACCTGATGGTAAATGGTTCTTCTGGCCTGTGGACATGTGCAACACCAAAACAGTCGCCTATGCATTGCTGGTTTTGAAGGAGAGCTCTTTTAACACTTTTTTTCAAGATCCCCATGTCATAGTCCACCGGGATTGCGTGCGCGCCAGACGTACGTGGCTGAAACGAACGTCTGAATCCGACCGTGATACGCCACGAATCCAGATGTTGTGGAACTTTAGTATTCGACGGATAGATGCAGAAACGGCGACGCGACGTAGGCAGTAACTTGGATAGCTCCTCGGAATTAGTCACCATAGTAAAGTAGATAACCATAACACGGAGGCTGAGGGACTCTAACCAGTCAGTCAATTTTGGGTCGTTGACAAATCGAATTGCGCGCCTTGAAACCCAGTCGAAAGGATCAAGTTGATACTGAGGTGCTCCGGCCCACAGATGGGGATTTTTTAGTTTGTTATTTATAATATATTGAATTGTATATCGTTTCGAAGGGAATGGCTTTGTATATGTGTACTATTAGTGTAACCAACGTTAATGAGGTTTTTAAATTTAAAAAAAAACAAAATTTTTCATTGTACGTCAAAAACGAAAGGTTAACAGAAACCATAGAATTATTTTTTTTCTTCAGTCCAGCACAGAGCCCACTTAGCACGAGGTGGCCCGCAAGCTTTTTTTATACTTCTCTCCAACAGCCTAAGCTGTCCCCGCAAATACCTCGAGCATAGTCTTGTGGTGATGAAGTTTCTGACTCATGGCGTATAGTTCTCGGCCGAACGCCAACATCTTCTCAACGGACGCGCGCGCGCCGCACCCCTCCGCATCTGATACGTACACGACAAATATTATTTACAGGAATATATCTATTTAGTATTAAAGGTGAAAATAAACGTGCAATTATTACGTATTGTACTTAACACAATCGAGTCGATCGATCAAGCCGAATAACACGGTGTAAATGTAATTAAAAACTTGAAATTCATTTATAAATAAATGTATTTTAAATAAAAATTAGTCGATGTAATATCACACGTTTATTACTGCCCAAAAGGTAGAGTCACACTAACGTACAAATCGTCCCTAAAATCTTCATTATACAGTACTGTCGAATGAGAGCTGTAAAGATGCGTATTGTTTTATCGTAAATATTAAGTCAACTTATTAAAATAAATATATGTGAACTCAATGGGACTCGGCCACTTGAAACTCAGTGGGACTCAACCACGAATGGTGTTAGGCCTCTTGAACTTTTGACTTTTGAATTAATTCATGTTTCAAAGTAAATGCATAAATATGACATTGTGAGTTATAAAGTATACATATATCTCTAAATATACTAAAAAATAATCAAAAAATCTCTCCAGATTATGTTCTTCTATTGTCAAAAGCTCAGTCTTAAAAATAGAAGACCTACATTGACGATGAACAATACTAAATTGTGTTATCTTTAAATAATTTAAAAAAATAACTTTAATACAATTATACAATACTTCATTCTTAATTTAAAAATAATATCACATCGGCAATGTATGTCTGGGAAACAAAATAACTTATAGATTATTGTATTAACATCCGTGAACAGCGCCGTGGCGTGTGATTAGAGAAATTAGTTAGTAAACACTAAAGAATGTAGTCAAGTAACATTTTAAAAGTGGCAAAGTGGCTAAACATAACAAAAAACGTGACTGGACAAACATCGAGATTCCTCAGATGTGCAGGAAACATCGATTTGGGAAAACATACATTCACTTCAATATTTTAAAATTCATTTTTTTTTAAGTCTATCTTTGTGTCCTTGTGATGCCCCAAACAAAGAAAAATCTTAAATATTATCTGTTAGTGCTTTGCTGTAGTTATGTCTTAATATTTTAATGCATTATATTATTTATGCAACACCATACAATAATAAAATAAACAATTTTGTAGAAAATATAAACAAAATACTAATCACCATCCATACAAATTTAATTTATATTTTTACATAAATAAATATATGTATTTAAATAATAAAAAGGTATATACGTACTTAATACTTTTGAAGTTGCCGCGATTTGTATATATAAAGCAAAAAATACAAAAATACAAATAAGTAAATTAATATAAGTACTTACATGCACACATCAATATTTAGTCACCAACGATTTAAAAAAAAATCTTATTATTAGCACCCAAACACTTACTTTATTTACTATTTTATACTGAATATAGTAATATAGAGTTCTAAAGTTACTTGCTGTATGCTTGGGTATTAATAAAGTGTATTTAAGAAATGCTGATATCTCGACAGATTTTAGCGTCTCTCCAAACACAGTAAGCATGCACCGGGTCGTATACTAATTTAATCCACACTGAAACTCACGCACATTGCTTCAAATATTACCAACTGCGTGCAATCACACATATAAAATCAGTACTTTGAGCAATATTTAATTAGTTAAAATAAAAGTTTACAAAATAGACAAAATGATAAACTTACTTTTTAGCAAAACCAAAATACTATAGACAATATAATGGATAACAAAGATTCTGAAGATTATCACATATTTGAAGGCCGTTACAAAGTAATTGAGATAAACATCATTACGATAAAATCTCACGTGATTTTCATTAAAAATTGCTCAATGCACTGAAAAAGTAATAAAAGTACTCAATAAAAAACATACCGCCAACATTGTACAAAAAATACAATAACTTACTTACAATACCATTGCTAAATTGACGATTATACTTGCTTCTATAATGAATAATGATGGAAAAATAAAAAGACAATAAAACAAACTAAATATAAACGATTCACTGTACTTAAAGGATGTATTAATAGAATTACGTGAAGATGATGCGGGTGACGTGCTGTTAAACAGATCCTTGGTTACTCCCGAGACAGGAAAGGTAGATAATAGCTCAGAATTAAACGTAAATAACTTAGGGAAGAAAGGCAATAATGAAATAGATAACATAGTTTTTTGTTCAAAGAAAATCAGATGTAAACTCAATCACCATAAAGCAAATCTATACTCAATGACCATACACAACAATATTAAAATTCAGAACATCGTGTTTCTTTAGATCGATATAGATGGTAACTTGTACATTATCGTCACAAATGATCGAAACAATTTGTTGAAAGGTGAAGAAAATATGATAAAGATATATTAAAGAAATGAAATGAAATGAAATGAAATTGTTTTATTCATTACAAGGTATTTACATACACTTAATGAAAGTCAAAAAATC
>DWNH01001472.1:0-11353 GCA_018249895.1 Tiana niger | reverse complement strand
GGACAGATTAAATCGACATTTTATATATTTTTACTGTATATAACGATAATAATAGATTCTCGCAAAATATGTTTAGATTCTTATTGGTGCCTAAAACGACGCAATATGGTGCATATGGACGAAATTTATGCCAATTTTTTTAAATAAATTCTTCTTTTACTGGTCTTAATTAAAGCAGACAAATACACAGGGTAAAAATTTTGCCTGCTTTTTGTCTACGTTATCTTCTTTTTGACTACATTAAAAAAACCTTACATTACAAAGTTCAGATTGTAAGTGTTAATAATAATAATTAATTATTCGTTAACTATACTTTCAGATGATGATAGATATTTGCCACCGCGGGAATCGATACGCACCAGTTTATTGATGAATGTATTAGGGAGGCTAGAATCTCAGGATTTTAATGTTGATCAAAACAGTTCTCCAACTCGAACCACACAGGCAAGAAACATAAGTTTTTTATTTAGACATACTAGCTAGAGTACATAATAGCGTAGTTTTAAAAGTGTCTTTATTTTTAAAATTCGTTTGGAGACGTAGAAATATGTATATCTTAATTTTAAAATTCAAATTTTATAAATTTTTTTTATTAGTATGGATTGATGTCATCTGGTTTTTTTTTATTGAATAAAAGTAGCAAACAAGCATCTAGGCTTCTTGGTGTTAAGTAGTCACTGCAACCCATGGACATTCATTCGTAACTTCAGGCAGTACCCTAGAAGTACATCGCAAATAGTTGCGTTGTTACTTCTGAGGACTAAGATGGTCGTCTCGTAATTAGTCAACACCGGCTACAACACCCACCTTCCATATATCTACTACAAAACTTTTATTGTAACTCTTGTATTTTCAGACGACTGGTCTAACTCAGATATTGGAAGTTTTAAAGCAAGACGTAGTATTAAACGACGAACCGACAGGATTGTCAAACTACGATCGCACGTCGATACAGCCGACTCTAGAGCCTTCCCTGCGGCGCAGCTCGCTGCAGCAACTGGCCGTGATGCTGAGACAGCAGGATTTACACAACACATTTCTACAGAATGATGGGTTGAAACTCATTGTTGCCATACTCAGGTAATCTTCTTTATGAAGTATAAAGCAAAGTCGCAGAATCTGTAATGTAGTTAGAATTAGACACGAGACACGGTTGTCTACTTTCTTCTAACTGCATTACAGATTCTGCGATTAAGCAATGTGTTTAGTTATGGTTTTCAGTGTCATGTAGAGAGTATATTATAAACAAATATATATAGAAAAAATAATGTTCTTGCAATTAAGTAGTCATTTTTGGGCGCATATATGGGTCATGCTAGTCTGCTAATTGCTAAAGAATTGTAGGTTTTAAAAAAAGTCTATATGAAATTCCGCCATGTTATAACATCTCCTAAGGTTGACTCAGCTACTATGTACATATACATATCTATGTAATATAATAAAAAAAACGTTTTTTTAAAGCTTTTTTCTCTGATTAATCGTTAACTATTAAAGATTTACCGTAATCCAGATAAAATTTATTTTTTTATTTAAGATATTTATACAGGAGAGAAAGCTCGATATTTACCCATTGTTATTTCGTATTGGTTCAGGATGTCACTGGTTGTGGACGACTACCTCGCGTTCCCAGAATGCGCCATCAGCTGCGTGTCAATCTTGAACAGTGTATGCTTCACAAGCAGACACAGCCTCGCCAAAATATCGGACTTGCCCTTGCTTCTTATAAGAGGTATATTATAGCAGAACAGGTTACATACTTGTCGTAGTAGTAATACTTATTAATTTGATGACACTAAAATACATTTTTGAACGCAAAATCAAGCGGTATAAATTTCAACTGTATTCCAGTTTTCTCATATTGATTGTAAATATAAATATTCCTGCGTAAGGATTCTGACCGTAATTTTATTATCATATTGCATATGTTGCTAAAGTTTGCATGTTCACGTTGTCTTTCCAAATTGAGAATAAAGGTTGTCGCACACATATCGACTTGGGAACGCTTTACTGTACTTCTAAATACGCTCGTACTATCACGTTTATTAATTAGTGTTGTCAGCGTTGTAACGGTATCCACTTCAAACTTCCGTCCGTTGTAAGTTTATTAACATAATGTCTGCTTGAGCCGAGGTCCGAGCCTCGGAGGAAGTGCTCTCAGGTCGATCGCACAATCCATAGCCTTTTTTTAGGGCGGGGAGGCGTGTTCAGGCCGTGGTTCCATTCGGGCGCTCACTCTTACCCCTTCCCCAGTCTGCCTTC
This sequence comes from Tiana niger, assembly GCA_018249895.1. Lineage (NCBI taxonomy): Eukaryota > Metazoa > Arthropoda > Insecta > Lepidoptera > Hesperiidae > Tiana > Tiana niger. The sequence goes on along the minus strand of DWNH01001472.1, from coordinate 9,094 downwards.
GCGCTGAGCCAATCTGGTTCGCCACAAAAACCCAGCGAAGCTGTAAAGGCTAGTAGGGCCAACATCATATGACATTTCAATAAAAAAAAAACATAACTCGAGAGCCGGCTACGTTCCGTTCAAGAGTTGATAAGTGTGCCATAATCAAAAAAGTTTTAAAGGTGAAAAATATGAACGTATGCGTTCATTTCTTCTAAAATAACCAAACGTACAGCCTATAACTAGATAATTAGTTTTTACATCATTGCGGTATTATTTACAGCGATCCTAGTGTTTCCCTCGAACGATAGCTGTGCTCTGATGGCAGCTCAGGTGCTAGCGATAGTCGCGTGGTCCGGTTTTGTACTACAAGAGCTGGATTCCAGCAGACATCGCATACCAGCATTGCCGTTGAGCGTGACCCAGCGGACTACTTTGCCGTTTAAGACTAATAGCTATTGGAATACTAGTCCTAATGCTGAACATTCTTTTGTTGGTAAGTTTTGTTGGTAATTTGTTAGTTATTTTGTTTCTAACTTATTTTTAATTAACTTTATAGTTTAAAACATTAAAAAACACTGTCCAGAAAATTTATAAACAGTTGAATTTGATGATTATGGCTAGGATAATAAATATATTTGATTGATAGACAAATGTGCAAAATCTCAATAAATAACTCGAAGTGAGTGAAATTAATATACAAAGATTCCGTTATAAGACAAAATAGCTGCTTTTTCGTTATTATTATTTTACGGCTGTCAGTGTTATGAACATGCAATAAATTTTGTAATTATTTGTGTTGTGGATTTGAACTTGAGAAAATTGTCATCCCGATAACCGGAATACAATACTTAGAGTCATAACCTATTACAAATAAAACCATGCAATCACGAATTTCTATATTTTTATCAGAAATAGAAGGATCATTTAATAGACATAGAAATCATAGTAGTATGAATAGCTGACCAGATTGGTGACAAATGCGATATACAATTTAGATTACTTCTATAGGATTTTAGGACACAAGAGATGGGAACATAAGGATAACGGTAAATCGTTTTACGTACTTCAAATTCAACATTTATTTTACAATACAACATATATTTTGTAACTTTCAGTTCCTCTCATATGGGATATTATTGTAATCAGTGTTACCACAAAAGCCACGAGTAGAAGGTGGTTTATTGTAACACCAACACACTATAGTTGACAATATTACTGACAAGAGTCTGAACCTACACTGGATGATCTAATTCTAAGCAGTAATAATATGTTAGTGTCAATATATTCTATTCTACAGAATGGCTGTTATCTGAGGAGGTATGGCGAAGTGCCGTGCGTGTACGTTGGTGGTGGGTATACGCGGGCGGATTGAAGGCCCTACGAACGAACAACTTTACCTCGCCCTCTTTCATGCCCTCAATATGTTCTCCCACCGAACATGATATAATGGCACTTAGAGCTGCGTGCGTCATTACTTCAAGTACGAAGGCGTTGCTTGACCTTGAAAACGCTACGTCTCATATGCAAGTGACCGAAGCTCTGTGTTTATTGGAAAGGTTAGTTTGACAGTATGTAAATTCAAAAGATTTTTTAATTATTTTGGGATTCATTTATCGAACAAATTTGGGTAATTTCATTTGAGTCTACTTGGTACTAACAAAATGATAACAAACAAGCAATGTAACCGAAATGTTATTACTGTTTTGTGCAAAGCCATCTAATATTCTCTCATAATTACGATCAATTTATTAGAGTTTATTTCATATAATTATTCTAGATGGTGAGCTTAATACAATCAATCGGGAAGGAACACACATTCTTTTTTGTGCCCACATTAATTAAATAAAATATGAAGCTACCTTCTTTAGTATATATTTATTGATTTTTTTTAGTAATAATGATCATTACTTTTGGTTCATGTAATTTGTTGGTTTTTATTTTAGCTATTCCAGTTTGGTGTTATTATCATCAATTTCTAAGAAGGAATTTGCATCGTTGCCATGGCAGCATACTCGAAGATTTTTATGTTCACCCCCTGCGTCGTCCCGTGACACGGCGCTCTTGATTACAATGTTGCAGTTTATTATAGCTTTTATGGATAACGTACCAAAAGAGGGTAAGTAAAATAGATGCGCGTGTGAAAAATATACAAATAACTGCGCTGCGCTTTTAATAGTCGGCGTTTCTACTGAATACTGACCAGTTCATGTTAAATGTTAAATGCATTTAATTAGTATTACTAATGCGAATAGTAAACCTGTACTATCGGTACTTGTAAAAATAAAATTGTGTCTGAGCTGTAAAAATAATTTTTGTGATCGTCAACGCTTGTGGCTTGAGGGGCCTTTCTGGTGTCGAGACAAAAATTATACTATAGTCTTTGATGACAAATGGTGATCTTAATCTTACGATTATTAAATTCGTATAAATTACTTTTTTTAGATGGAACCATGACATGGATAAAATCCCTATTCATAGGCAAAGATGCAATGATAATTGCTCTACTTAGTAAAGAAAGTCTGTTCCCGCAACAGACAATTCAAGAGGATATAGAACTAACGCAGCTGCGCATACATATCGTGAAAATACTCTTGAGATGTGTCATATTGCTGGAACAGGAGGATGATTATGACTCTAATAGAATGGAGAGTTTATTAAAGATATTATTGGCGTGCTTGGAAACTGTTGATTTGAGAAACTTTCATATGCTAGGTAAGATGTCTGAAATGATTTAATTTTTTTCAATAAATTTTTTGTATTCGCTTATTTGTATACGCAATTTGCTATAATGTTAAGGAAATAACGGCCATAACCGTCCTTTGTAGAAGATACATTTATTATACATACATATATATATTACTTATTTATATTGTAGTAGTTTTATTATTATTGCACTTAAAGTAGGTACATTAATAATTAAAAAATAGTTTATTGACTCCGTTCAGATCACATGAATGAAGCCATAGAAATAGCATAATGGTATTTTTAAGCTTCATAAAAGTAAAGTTAATTTTGAGCTGCTTTGTTAATGTAATCCTATAAATACTCAATAGAGTATTGCCTTTCAATAGAGTTAATCTCTAAATTTTAGGAATTGATATCAGCACTTGCGTTTTACTGAGTGCATTTTCCAGGATATCTGAATGAATTGATACGGTGCGTGAGATATGTGCACTATTCGCGGTACTGCATGTTATCTGAAGATACCCTGATGCATAGCTTGAGGGCGATGGCGGGCGCGCTGGCGGGCTGCGCGGGCGGGAAGGGCGGGAAGGGGCAGGCGTGCCGCGGGGATGCCATGCTGGCTATACTGGCCTTATTGAGGCAAATCTACGAGGAAGCCATACCAGTTCAGGTTTGTATTTATGTACTTCATAATAATGTAAAATATGTAACGCCTAGTTTTAAGCAATTTATGTAATTGATTATCCGATATACGTAGGAGCCACCGATATGTTTAAGAGGGTATTTATGAGCAAATCATACGAAAGGCTATCATATTTATTGTCAGTTGGTAGGTTTATCATGTTACTTTGTTGTCTGGGAGTACTCTTACTTTATAATTATTTTGCTTGCAATGTTTTGCGTTCATGTGTCCGATAAACGATGTAGTAATAGTTTATAGAACGTTAAGCTTTTTATGAAGCGTAGATAAATTCGAGTCACGTCAAGAAATAACAATGATTGTCAAACACCAAAACAAACGAATGTTGAAATTTATATGATTGTCTTCTTTAGCTGAGAGACCAAATGGTAGTCCATTTTTTTTCAGTGATGATAACTATAGGTCTATTTTGAGATATCTACAATATTCAATTATATTATTGTACCTATCAAGAGATATTGATAAGAACTTGAAAATACCGATTCCAGATTTGAGCTGACAAAATCTGGGTTATCTGACAACAAGACACTTCACCGCGCTATGAAATAATATTTTTATCTTCCAAAAGTTTTACATAAGTACATATATGTTATGGAATATAATTCTATCTAAAATTACTGAAACTCTACATCCATTTTACTGGACATACTGGTTTATACGTAGTTATTGAAGTTATTTTTCTTTTGGCGGATTGAGTGGGAGTAAAATTGAGAGCTGAGAGAGAGATCATCACGGCAGTGAAATGTGATGAAATTAGCTGTCTAAAGATAAATCGAATAATACTGAGGGCTGCGTGCACAGCCCAACACAGCCGTGCAACATGATGAAGTTAGCCGTTAAAGATAAGAAAAAATAGTTAATTCATTTAACTGCCTTACGTAATAAAGGTATAGGTACCTCAAAGAAGAAGCTGATAAGACATTTTAATTACTTTTTGCGTACTACTTACTTCATAATTTAAGTACGCGGGAAAAACAAGTTTGAAGTTATGTATTAGTACGCCCAACACGTAGGTTTAATTTATTACTTTTAAAACTGTGTATTTTCATAAATACATACATAGCAGTTTTTTTTATAAAGTTGTTAAGAATGCAAGTTTCGCCTTCGTTTAGAAAAATTGCAGTTTATAATATGAACATATTTCTTTTTATATTCCGTCCGATATTTAATTTAAAGTGTTATCATCCTTTGGTATTACGAAGCAGAGATGGAGCGAAGTATGGAACATCGAGGTGGTTTGTGCAGTATGCAATAGCATCGCGGCCGAGCGAGCGGAAGTGCGCGCGGCCGCGTTGCACGTGGTCGCCGCGCTGGCGCTGTATACGCAGATGTTGCCGCATCTTGTACAATGTAAGCTGAAAGATTAACGAGTTGATTGTTTCACATTACAGGGTCGAACTTGGAATTAAACAGAACAAATTTTAAATATTGACTGCATGAATATTATACTTTTTAGCGACTTTACAGTAAGGTATACACTATATTTGTCTATACGTATTTTTATTGTGTACTTCCTCACTAAAAAGGGGGCCCATATTAAAATGGTGATGATTTGAGTCCCCGGCAAAATAATCGATACCACCTCACATTTTAGTCGAGACCCATGCCCCAGCAGTAGAACAGTAATTATCAACTGTCAGTTACACTTTCAACTGGTGAACATCCTAATGAGTGTTGCGTACTGGATGCTTTTGTGAATTGCACTTGTAATATTGCATACAGTTGTTATTATTCATTTGTGCAGCTCCTTCTTGTAACCTGGTCACCAGAGAAAATAATCAGCAATGTATTTTGATGGATTGCAAGCTGTTTTTACAGCTATTCATAAAGTACCTAGGCATATATTATACATGAATATCTTCGCACCTAAACTGTGTAACTATACGTGCTTTTGACGTAATTGTATCCGGTGCATGTGCGAATGTATACTATCAAATCCGTTGCCTTTAAAACAACTAAAATTTATCTAACATTGTTGTCAAGTTTGCTATCGTGAAAGATAGCATTAAGAATCATTATGAAAAATTTTGATTATTATTTTACTAAAGCTAAATCAGCAGCAGAGCAGTAATAGTCTAGTGGTTGAATTTTGGCCTACCATTTCGGTGGGTCCGGGTTCGATTCCCGCACACCTCTAATTTTTCGATAATATGTGCGTATTATTAATTAATTATCACTTGCTCTTCGGTGAAGGAAAACATCGTGAGGTAACCTGCATGCCTGAGAATAAAAAAAAAATCTCGAAAGGCATGTGCAGTGCACCAACCTGCATTTGGCCAGCGTGATGGACTGTGGCCTAAATCCTTTTCATTCGAGAGGAGATCCGTGCCCAACAGTGGGACTATGATGGGTTAATGATGATAAAATCCTTTCTCCAGCAATCCCAAGGGAGTCGTTGTCGCGATATGCCTTGGATATTTTCTGCCAGCCTCATGAAGCGAACGCGGTGCGCGCCGCCGCCGCCGCCCTGCTCACCGCGGTCACTTCGCGCACGTCACAACATTCCCGAGTAAGTAAGCTTATGTTATTTTTTTCTCAGTACTTACAAGATGCATTGATGAAGCCACCATGTGTGACTGTTGTTTATTATTTTGATTTTTATTACTCTTTGCAATACTCTCACGTTGTGTTGTGTTTTTACGATAACGATTCGATGGCGCGGCATGAGCAATCCAACTTTAAGTTTAAATTGTTAGATATATTTTTTTAAGGCATGGTTTGTTGAACTTATCGTTTATAGTAGAATGACGTTGAAAGGTTAATAATTTGTTTAATTTATTTTAACATCCTAAAAATATTATAAATGTGGAAGTTTACCTATATGTATGTTTGGGTGTTTTTACTCAATCACGTAGAAACGCTGAACCGATTTATATGTAATTTAGCACACGGAGAGTTCATGATTAACACATACTATACTTTTCACTCCGGTAAATGAAATGCCAAGACTGAATACATACATGCGGGCGAAGCCGCGGCCGAAAGAAGTTTAAAATTATTTATTGGTTGTAGAATATATTCAGAGCATAAAAAAATTAAACCAATATCTACACATTTAATAACAGCCTTCTTCATTATTGTTTTGAATCAAACGAACATGAATAAGTATGCTCCTTTAATCTGTAGAGTGGTCAATGTGGTCAGCGAACAAAAGACCGCCTTATCAGTGCCCCTTTATAGTCAGGGCTTGTTATGGTCTATAATTTATATCAACCGCGCCCATTCGTGGATGGAATAATGAGGACCACCTACATCGAACTGCGATTGCGAAGTATTATGACGATCTATTATTTTAGGTGACAGATTCATCCATCACGGGGCGTGTAACTTTGAAAATTGGGCTTCTTACCGACTCACTATTATTATTATTAATATTTATTGAATAAAATAGCTAACGAGCGTGCAGGCCACTTGCAACTTCAGGCAGTACCTTAGTCCTACCTGAAATCGCAAATAGTGATGTGTTGCTACTTCTGAGGACTAAGATGGTCGCCTCATGTTTAGTGAACTCCGGCATCCACACCCTCTTTCCGTGCTTCACAATAAATTGCTTCAAGGTAGATTCGGGTGTGGTGGTGTTACTTCCACGGGCGACAGCCTATAAAACTCAACATTAAGTTTAACATATCTATTCATAGATAGGTATAATATCTATACTGAATCTAGAATAGAAAGTGAATTTAGAATTATATAAAATAGAAAGTTTCATCTAGTTAGCAATCTGATCCACAATCATACGTTACTTAATTAATTTTAGTACATTTATATGTACTTATATGTTTGATTTAATGAAAATCTGAACTTATAAGTTAAACGGAACATGTGAAAATTGCGAAACACATAAAATATGCACGTGAATGAGTATTGTAAACTGTTGTGATAATTTATCACAATGCTGTAGGTAGTTTGTGTCAGGTACTGCAATAAAGCTGCAATAAAATATAAATTTTAGTCTCATATTCCATTGTTCATAATCAACTAATTTTATATTGTGGTAACTTGTTTGATGGCAATTTACGGTAAGTATGTTTACATTATTATTACCTGATTCACTATTTTTTTCGATGTTTTGATACTGTCATTAGGCCTATTGTAGCTTATTCTGCATTAAAAATAAGCCAACTAGTACCTACCGTAGACTAATAAGCAAAAAGGCAACAAATGTTTTCTAAGCCCTAAATATTTAGATCTAGGTTAGGTTTAAATTTGATAAGTTGATTTTAAATGTTTATTGGATGCAAAAATAAATTTGTACTGTACACCATTTCTTAAACAAGTGTGATAGAAAAACTTACTTCTGCGCTCATTAAGATTTCTGTAATTCCTTTTGGTACTAACAATTATCCAAGAAATGAAAAGTAAAATTATGTAGAGAATTCATGGGGCGTCGTGAAGAATGCGTAATAATGTTTCTCGTAACTTGGTCTTGTTTCGGAATACAATGGCTGGAGCGCTTTACCATTTGGCACTTGTCCGACTTTAACAAGTTGCATTACTGTTTAACTATTTTCAACATTATCGTTGTTTTTATCAGTATTTATTCATACAATTGTTGTATCAACATCATTGCCTTTTGTAAATGGTTTGGTCAGAAATAGAATTGATGATAGTAGCAAGTACCTACAGCAAGTTTATTCAACAAACTTAGATAGATATTTAAACGATGAGATTTTTCCATGATCTATAATTATTGAGTAAAATCACCTATTTAGTATCAGCGAGCAATAAGTGTTTTTGTCTATTCAAAATATAGAAAAGTTAACCTACATGTTCTTAGTCACACATCAGCAAATATTGGACTCTTTCGGAAATAACGCTTCGCACTCATATCCCCACAGTAGGATTTTATTAGTCCTGTGTCGTGGGTACCATGGCCACACACAAAGACAATTACATTAACACCCAGACCGAGAACAGAAATCTAAATTCATCATTTAAACTATTGCCCCGCGGGGAATCGAACCCAGGACCCTTCGAATGGTGGCCCGGTATGGTAACCGCTACACCACACGAGTTGTCAAAATCAAAATAAATCTTATCTAATAATTTTCAAACTATTACCGTACTGAGATAAACGATACACTACACGTGTCGTCGAAATGTACCATTTCATAAAGGTTATATTATTATATACTTATGTACATATTATCGTTATTACAGCAATAACATTTAAGGCTAGCACCGTTATTTGTTTTTTTCGCACTTTACTGCCTAATGAACTCTGGAATGCAATTAACTGATAATAAGTTATGTCGTATTTTGATATCAGATTGCGCTCATGATTTCACCCGTCTTTGTAAGTCCTTAACTAGCTGTAGCTAGTGTTTTTTGATTGGTTAAATGTCCTAAAGTCCCAATTCAGCTCATGTTTTACCTAAATTTTCAATCGATTTATAGAATATAATTTTAAATGGAATCTTACCTAAACTATGAAATAATTTTGCACTATTGAATTTGAACATTAGGTTTAAGAAACTTTCAATCGTTCACTTTGATGACATTGATGGGATTGACAAAAAACTAATAAATATAACCTCCATGACAAAGGTGTGCTAATTGTTTAACAAGGAGGCTATGGAAAACGCCCTGAGAGTTGACATGCGGGTATATTCGAGTCACGGGCATGGTACGTCAACATATACGACCTTGGGGAGGCGCGTAGAGCTTATCTTGACGTTCACTAGCGATATGGTTCATTTGATTGCTGACCGCCGGCCGCAAGTGCCG
>DWNH01001471.1:0-11355 GCA_018249895.1 Tiana niger | reverse complement strand
AGTTATTTAACTAGATAATGCGTTATAATAAAACTTTCAATGTATTAAATACCTTTTTTCTATTGTTAGTGTCGTTTGTTCTACAAACGTAGAATAAGGCGAAAGATAAAATTTTTAAAAAGATTTTTATATTGTTACGCCAAAAAAGTACCTATAACTTTTAACGCATGTACATAAGTACACACACACTTTTTTTTACGAAGTGTCACCTGTCACCGGTGGAACAGGTGTTCAGCGATTGTTTTTCTACGTTTCCATTCATCACTCATCGGAATCTATAACGAGTGTGTAGTTTTAGAACTCGCAGAAAACGTTTTATTTCTCCGGACGGAAATAAACAAGTGATAGCGGACAACATTTTTAATGTTTCTTATCTCCAAATTTTCTTTTGTTTTTACTTTTGGAAAACTTTCTTCAAATTTTCATTTGTTTTAAATTCATTCAAATTATATATTTTTTAGGATTCTCAATTGAAATAACTCAGTTACGAAACAGCTTATGTATACGGTAACTAAAATTAAATGTTCTCCCCAATCTTAGCGAGTTGGGCTGATTTAATGGATTTAGTGATCAATGAGAATTGACTTATTTAACTAAAGTTTAAAGAGGTTATTCAACTGTAGTTTTTAACATACCACTTTTATTTATTTATTTTTTGTTATAAAATGTATTAAGTACTTAAAATGATAAGTGATTCTTAAATTATTTTATTGCTTCTTTTTATACAATATGTTATTTTTATTGTCACTTTTCGTGTATGACGTATGCTGTGATAACAATTAGGGCAATATTTAGTTTTAAAAATATTTGTATGGTTTTTTTTTAATAATGTTTGTCTTGTTGGTTTCGTATATAAATTCATAAATAAATTGTTGATCAGGTATAATAACATGGGTGGTGCTCTCTCAGAGGAACACGGTGTTGCCTCCCCCAGAACTGAAACCATTGGACTGGTGGGAGCATTGTGTCTTGTACCAAATCTATCCCAGATCTTTCAAAGATAGTGACGGCGATGGAATTGGAGACTTGAAAGGTAAATATGGGTATCTGCTTACGATAATTGTATTTTGAATAACAGACGGAAAGAAGTAAGTGAAATAGATATATAAAATTCTAATATAATATAGAAATCGAGATGTAAAATTTAAGCCCAAAAATTTAATTTTTCCGTAATCTATAAGTGAAATTATTTTTCAATTTAAGATTAAGAATTTTTGGTTGATCTCCAATTTCGTAAATTTTAGTCCCACCTGACATCGGAAATAGATACGTTGCCGCTTCTGAGGACTGATGATCGCCTCGTATTTAGTGAACTCCGACAACCACACCCTTCTTCCGAAACACAATAAATTGATTTACGGTAGAATTGGGTGTGGCAATAGTACTTTAACGGGCAGCGGCCTACCATCTAACACGTCGTAAATAACAGATCATGAAGTACATACTACCTCCCTTTTTAACTAATCAAATCACAGTTAAGTCAATTCTAAAAAAATCCTAGAAACATCGGTGACGTAAATCAATTTCTTTGTATTTTTCAAACGAAAGGTAAATTTTTATGATAAGTGAAAACACTAGCTTTATCTGTGTTCTGTAGCTGTGTTAAACCAAGTTAACTGTTTAAATTTCATCCAAATCGGTCCAGCGGTTTTTGCGTGATTGAGTAACAAACATCCAGATATATAAACGTTTATAATATTAGTAAGATTGAAATGTAATGTGTTACGTACATGTTTTTCTGAACAATCATCCTAGCTATAACTTCTTCTGTTGACGTAATACTTATGTATTAGTAGGTGGGACGTTTCCTATTAAATTCGTCTCTTGCTTGTAATAGGGCGTTACGTCGAGCAGTTATTATTGTTATTATCATCCGGATACCCGACAATTGTGGCCTATAACTCCTAATGGCTTCCTGCGTTTAAGTGGGTTCAGTCCCTGTAAAATCCAGGTTGGGTGACGTAATCCCTTATATGACCTAATAATTCTGTAGGCGGTAGGGCGCCGCCCAGCGAAGTACCTTTGCTACACCCATGTCTATCGTAAAGCAATTTGTTGTGTTTTGAAATGAGGGTGCGGTTGTCAAAGTATACGAGGCAATCATCTTAGTCCTCAGAAATGGCAAGGTATTTGTTGCATCTCACGTAGGACTAAGGTATAGTCTGAATATGGATGTCTATGGGTTGCAGTGACCACCTAACTCCTGGTGGTCTGCATCCTCGTTGGCTACTTTTACTCAAAAATATGCTACATATGTATGTATATCTATCTATCTATATGGAATTAGGTTATTGTTTGGTCAAGATCATTTGTACGCAGTACATTTGGTATCTGAAGGTTTTATAAAGTATGCCATTTGATTGTATTAATTCCTTTAGTAGAAATTATTTGTTTATTTTCGTAGTCAATGCACTTTAGTAATATCAATGTTCTTGTCTTCTGCGAGTTTAAGTCAAGTGTTGAGAGCATCTAAATACTTGTTTTATAGTAGATATAACAATAATAAATACTAAATATCTTGAAATAACTCACACACGGCTATCTGATCCCAAACTAGGCAAAGCCTATGCTATGATAACCAGACAACTTATAAACAAACATAAATATTTTTAAATACATACTTAAATAGATAATTTTACGCTCAGACACAGTACAAATATTCGTGTTCATCGCACAAAAATTTGTCTTGGATAAGATTCGAATTCACGACCTCCTGTTTAGCAGTCAGATTGGCTAACCACTAGACCACGAGACTAGTTAATTATATCGATACATTTTCTTATACCTGTTTGAAATTCATTTAGAATTCAAAAACCTTGTACGAGTTAGGTAGAGTAGGGTAGCTAGTTTTTCAAATTAGTGCAGCGTATTAGGTATGTACCTATATAAAATAGTATAATTAAAACTTTTGGAAATCGTTGTTCATTTATCCCAAAAACAGTTTCATTAGCAATTGTACCTATTTCAGGCATCATCAGTGAACTGGAACATTTTAAAGTTGCTGGTGTGGACGCTATATGGATGTCGCCGATTTTCGAGTCACCGATGGTGGACTTTGGTTACGACATCAGCAACTTCTACGACATCCATTACGAGTATGGAACAATGGCAGATTTCGAAGAGTTATTGGAAAAGGCCCATGGATTAGGTGAGAATAACAGTTTTGAATTTACTTTATAGGTGTTAGGCTGCCGCCCGGAGTAGTACCACCGACACACCCAATTCTACCGTAAAGCGATTTATTGTGTTTCGGAAAGAGGGTGTGGATGCCGGAGTTTACTAAATACGAGGCGATCATCTTAGTACTTAGAAGTAGCAACGCATCTATTTGCGATTTCAGGTAGGACTAAGGTACTGTCTGAAGTTGCATGTAGATGTCCATGGGTTGCAGTGACCACTTAACACCAGGTGGCCTGCACGCTCGTTTGCTACTTTTATTCAATAAAAAAATACATGTATATAAAGTTTTGTATTAAATTCTACTTATTGGCTAGATCTAGTTAGTTATTGTACAATACATATAACTGAAATCAGTCGATGTAAGTTGTGTTGGACTTGTCATAAACCGCACACGTTAGTACAAACTTGGAGAGTTGCAAACTTGTCTATCTATAGGGGCGTCGTGGCCCCCACCTGTCACACTTCGCGACACCTGCTTACTTTGAGGCGTAGATTCTATCACGAAACTTAGCGTGGTGCAATCGATAGAGTTAATACTGAAATTGTCTTGCAGAATCAATTTCCAACTGTGCAATATATATTTTTACATGCGCAAAGCGAAAGCAGTGTTTGTTAATGGAGGGTGTTGTGCGTCAGCTATCATATTCTAGACATGAACATCTTTGTTGTGTATGAGTAAGTTCTGTGATAGAAAAGCTTCAATAGCTTGTGTTTGTAAAGGAGATAAATAATAAGAAATAAGTTATGATAAAAAGCGAGATGGGGATTGAAAACGTTCCGGTGGCGGAATTCATAATGATCTTGTGTCTTGTATCCCACAAATTTTGTACGCATCATATGCTGCGGTCGAGTACTTAAATATTTTAAAAGATCAGTCATAATTATCTCTATAATTCCAATAGCCCATTATATTATTTTGTCAAAACAATAGCTAACTGTACGCGGTTTAAACAAATTATTGAATGTAGGTTCAATAATTTTTATTAGAATTCAAATAAAAAATACGTTCTTTGTAAATTGTAAAGAATACATTTAAAATTATCTACGTATAGAAATGTGTATAAATGTATCTTTGGAAAAAGTAGCTTTCTCAGTATATTTAGGTACCTAGTATCTACATATATTCCAATATAATTACAATGTCAACTTAGGTACTTAGAACGAGTTCCATCACTTAGTTCATCATAAAACTTTCATTTGAACTTTTCGCTTAAGACTCAACTTTGTTCATCAAGACAGATTGTTTATGTAGGAGCAGGAGCTATAAAACTAATGGACCATGATTTGGGTTGATTGATTAGCCCTTTTTACTTCCATAGATTCATTCGCCGAGATATATGAGCAATACTTCAATGAGGCTTCAACCGAACTCGTACATGGGCTTATCGTATATTATAATTAATATACAGGACCGAATGATCATTCACCATCAATTTTTAATAATGATAATAATACATAAACAATAAATATCTTGGAACATCTCACACACGGCTAACTGATCCCAAACTAGGCAGAACCAGACAACATTTGTTCCAGGGGATCGAACCCACGCCCTCCCGTTTAGCAGTCAGGCTCGCTAACCACTAGACCAACAGGCCAGTCAAATTAAGTGTTTGGGTGAGTTGGATAACTTTCTGATACAACAAAGGTGAAAGATAAAGTGAGAGTAAAAATGTATTATACGACGACTTTAAATAACATAATGAAACTGCGCGCCAAAGCTTTTTGTGTCGCTTTTAATGGACGGCACCATTAAACCGTCTTTGATTGAATCCATTAGGTCGCGTACACACTAATCGTGGACAGATGCGTATCGTAACGCGTAGGCTCGCACGCGATATCTGCATTTGCCTTATAATTTCAGGATACAGATTTAGTCGTTAACTACCTCGAGGTTAATATAATAATTGCGTTTTTATTTTGGAATTTTGGTTTAACTATGTATTATTAGCTTGCTGGATTGATATTTTTAGGTGGGCGTTAACTTGAATAGTTTTTACGACCACTCATCATATTAAATATGTGGTGGCATATGTGGTGATCACTGAAGTTACCAAGGACATAAGAGAGATGTTGTTGTTCAAGTACTCTCTTAAACGCCATATGGAGGTGCTCAAATAATCTTGCTGTCTTTGTCCTCCGTTCGCTATAGAGCCTATGGAGGTACGCGTAAATGAGGATAGAGTCCTCACCATTTAATCAAGCCCCCAGCTCTGATGGCCTTGTGCTGAGGTGACGAGACACATCGCCCCGGAGGTGCAAGTAGACCAACGTAGCATGGTGTAAAGGCATGCTCTAACTTATATCCGGAGTAGTTTAAGTACTTTGTGTCATCAAGGGGCGATATTTTTATCTCTTACAAAAACAGCAAAAGCTGCTTTACAGTATTGACAGGACGATTTTGATCAAATTTTCAGTGATATATGTATAATACAGGTATTTTTGATCTGAATATGTCAAGGGCTTTTAGAGTGTGCGTACCTATAGAACCGCGTGTATCTAAGGATCCCGCAAGGCCTAAGGTTCCCCTACGTTGATCTGAGAGTGGTAACCTGCTCGTAAGGTACCCTACCCGAATGTGCCTTCACCAAGCGATGATAGAGTACTCCTTCTATCTTACCACTAAGCAGATGCAGAAGTGAAGACCACAGAGTTATAAATAAAAATGAAGAATAATGTGCATATTAGGTATAATAAAAGGATACAAAAATAATGAAAATTGTGCGAAATGTACTTATACTTTAAAAAAAGATGAATTTCGGTATTTAGTATGTCTATTTCGTAATCTGAACTTTAATTAATCAATAAAATTTTGTAATTCAATCAGCGTGTTTTCGAAGCAATATATTATAGAAAACCTTGATGGATTTGTAATGGGTAAAGGTACGTATCTTTAGAATATTCGTATGTACGTCAATCAATATTTTCTTTTGTATTACTTTACTGACGCATAAATGTTATGATACAATTATGTTTTAACGGAGGTCAAAAACAGGAGGTTTAAACAGATTGAACCTCGCGATGTCACCTGCCTATACGCGTCTAATTTAATTAATATAAAGTAGGTCACGTATTAGCTACCTACTCGTAGATTTACTGATAAAGTTAAGGCAGTAGGCACGAGTAAGCCAGGTTTTGGCGCCGTTATAACCAACCTTAATAGATTATTTGTATAATATGCTGTGTGACGTTTACTCTGCGTCAAATTAAGCAACCGTTTATAATATAATAAATGTATATTATGATTTTCTCTTGACATAAATCAGTATTATTCAACACCTTGATAGCGTATTTAATATTTATGAAATGCTTTTTTAAGTGACATATAAGTATTATTATTCTTTAGCTCTCGCTGTGTATTTTTACGTTAATTGGTTAAAAGCTTTATCGGAGTTTAAGTGAAACCTATTAAGAAAAATGCTAGTGTAAAAATTTTGATTACTACCTTAATTATCATTTTTATTTTTATTTAGATTTAGACGAGTATCACTTTACTGATTTATCACAATGGTGTATTGAAGTTTTCTTTTGTGTTAACTTACCTGAGCCAATATCTTCGTATAGCACGGATGTATTTCAGACACAGATTCGCTGTATCGATAGATATTAACAAAGTCGTTAGGTCCGAGCGTGTCTAACAGAGCCGACACTGTAGCTTTTGCCAGTCTTCGGTAGGAGGAGCCAAGGTCATCCGAATCGTCTAGAAGGATCACCAGGTCTTTGGGAGAAGTGGCAGCTTCCACAAACCAGTTGGAAGACCTAAAGTCGTAGAAGTCACGGGCGTGGTGCGAATAACCGTCCTCGGGTGGCCAAGACATTGCTAAAAGGGAGATGTCATTAAATATTATATCAATTACATACATAATAATTTTAAACGTAATATTTACTATAAGTCGAATCATAGCGCAGATAGGCTATGACGATTAATTACTTTCAAATGACGATTAAAAGAAAAGAAATGGATTATTATAAAAGTAACAGTTTTATTCACTGAAAATGGTAAGTGTCCTACAACAGTTTTTATGATAATATAAATAATTATAGAATACCTGGATACCGCCTCATAAAGCCTTTGCTAGAAGCGTAGTACTGCCACGAGAGAGACGGGTCGATCTCGTAGTTGTTCACAAATAGTGGGTCCAGATGCTCAGACCAGGCGATTTGGTTCTGGACTTTTTCGTCTATTGAGAAAAGGAAAAAAGTCATAACGTTAATATTTTTTTACTGAATATAGGTAGCAAACGAGCATGCAAGTCACTTGGTGTTAAGTGGTCGCTGTTATCCATGGACAACCACACGCAACCTCAGGCATTACCTTAGTTTAACCTGAGACCGCAATTAGATATGTTGATACTTCTAGTGATAACCAAAATGTTCGTTTAACGTGACAAATTATTATCAACTCTTAAATGATATTTCTCTCCAACAGTGTGACAAAAATGATTATACGAGAAACTTTAATGTATACTATGTAACGAGGTGCAAGGGACATAATAGCAAGTAGTTATTGGCCAGCGTGGTGGGCTATGGCCTAAATCTTTGTCATTTCAGAAGAGAATCGTACCTAGCAGTGAAACAATTACACCCATAATTATTTCACTGCTAGGTACGATTCTCTTCATGATGATGATGATAAGTTCCTGAAAAGAGATCAAGAGAGCTAACTTTTACGTATGTAATTATAATACACAATTCCGTGGTGTCAATTTTGGCGCTCCATAAACCATTTAGGGAAATTTCATTTAAGCACCCATTAAAAGGAGCGTAATTGGCGAACTTGGTTCATTGAGCAGCCGTGATTGCTTTTCCTGGACCGCTGGCCGGAAAAATTAATGGTTAGCTTCGACCATGGTGTCTGAGATTAATGGAAGAAATTTTTTAATTTACATATACCCAGTATACAATATGATAGCAGAATGAATACACACATACATATCTTAGTAAGACAAAAAATTAGGGGGTCCGGCTGTTACATCAAAACAAATATCAGTACTAAACGGAATATTTTATATTAGATGGTAGGCCGCCTGGAAGTACCGCCACGCCCAATTCTACCGTATAGCAATTTGTTGTGTTTCGGAATGAGGGTGTGGTTGCCAGAGTTCATTACATATGAGGCGACCATCTTAGTCCTCAGAAGTAGCAACGCATCTATTTGCAATTTTTCAGAAATTGGAGAGGGTACCTCAACTTACTGTATTAGTGTTATTTTATTCCAATATCTCAAAAGTTATTTTAATTATAGCCATTAGTGTGCGTACTTTAAAAGCACCATTAACGATATTAGAGTTCATGACACATCTTCATGAGACATTATTTGTATAACATTATCTCATGTTGTTTTCTTTCTTTATAAAGTTAACAGTGCACTTTGAGTATCAAATTGCATAATGTAGTGTCATTAAACATATTTTGAAACTATCTATTTTGGAATTCTCCGCCACATATGTGCATTCTTATTTTGAAATACAGCAAAATTGCAAATGTCGCAAAACTTCATTACGTTCATAAACACCGTTTCGAAAGCAAAATTCATGAATGTAAGTGTATAAAGTTCACATTTATGTTGGTTCACATCAGATAGTTGATGCATGTGTTTGCCCGAGCGAGTGCAGACGCTAACGTATCAAATTAAAGTTTGCTAATTGAATAATTCAGCAGTTCAGTTCGCAAGCTGAAAGTTACATTGCTTTCCACATACATACATACCTGTAACGTACATATGTACATTCAAAATCCAACGACGCACGGCCTTTTTGATCACATAAATCAGTTTTATGGCAAATTGTGATGACGATCCATTTAATGTAGAAGTATTTTAGTGTTTAGATACTTAGTGAGGCCAAAAGGACATAATTCAATTCTGCTCGTGAACATGATTCTCAAAACACAAACAATGTATCAAAAATAATGTTACGTTTTTACACGTATAAACGTGTAATGTTGCTGTAACCAGGTACAAATTAAAAATACTATAAAATAACATACAATAAAACTTACCATACATTCTTCCTGAACCTAGCCATGAACAAATCATAGTTGTTTTTTTAATATATTGTTATTATATACATATAAATCCTGACTTTTAAACATATATGTTGATTTTAGACGTAGGAATTATCAATGGCCTAACCCTAGTTTATTGTGGCCGAAATTTATAGCACATGAATAAAAATAGTTTATTAATTCATGCACGAATCACGTTTATTCACGAACAGCCAAATAGTTATATTAAATAAATATGGTCCTTGAAACCATGAATTTAAGTCTCTGTTTCCAGTCTGAGTCAAATTGCCTTTGTTTGTATGAATGAGAACCACGCACAGGGTATCCTAGTGCTTGGCTGGAATGTTTTATTATTAATACAGTATGATAATGTAGGTACGTCAAATTTAACTGCTGATAATTGAATTGTATTGTTTGTTCAGTAAAATAGATTTTCTATAGAAATTTATTTTGTCGATAAATGTTTTTGTTTAATGTGGAGGTTATTCAGAAATTCTAGTAGTAACTGTTCTTGTTTTATTAGTAAAACAACATTTACTCTATCTTGTTTCGATATACAAAGTTAACACTATGTCTTAAACGTTTATATCTTGTTGTTTTTGAGTGCCTCTTCACTGTTGAAGGTTGTCGGTTCAAGAAAATGTTTGCGCTCTTTTGTAGTAAAATAACTGTTCAAGCACAGTGACACTTGCTTTCTGTCAGACGTAGCCAAATTATACAGAAATAAGCTGTTTCACCCAACATTTCTATAAGTATCTACAAGTTACAGCAGCAAATTTCAGGCATACATAAAGATATTGACATAAATGCAATGTCTTTATTCTAATTTAAAAACTCTCTCAATAAACTCCTAAAAATTATGTAATAGTTATAGTTTTAGTCCAACAATTTAGTATTAAACAACTATTTGCTAATTGTCTTTTTTTACCTGTCGTGGCTTTCATTTAAGGATACTTACTACCTATAAGTGATTATCCATTTACAGTTAATTGTAAAAGATATTGTTAGTTAAATGGTATACGAGTATAATTTAAATATTCGCAACATTTGACTCAAGCATTAGCCTAATAATAATATTTTTAATTGAAATTGGTTTTTATTGATAAATATATTTACTAATAAATTTCATATTTTATTACAAGTAGTAGTGCTACTCAGTGACGAGTTTGTCATACGAGAAATACGAGTATACGATCTATGAGTACATATGTATGTATATGTGAGACCTTAAAGGCAAGAATCGTTATTAATCATTTCACCCTCCTTACCCTTTTGTTTTCACAACCCGTGTTCCTCGTATGTCAACAATAGCTTAAAAGTAATAAATAGGTAACATTAATATTTGGTGTCACTATTTAAGAACGAGGTGGTCCGTAAGTGTCAATCATGCGGTGCTACTTCCGAGGACTTTAAGGAGGTTGCCTTTTATATAAGGCTATATTTACTCTATTCCTTTCTATCAGAAACATAATAATAAACGCTTTATGGCAAATATGGGTGTGGCGGTGGTAACTTCCTGACCGGTAAATACTTAGAAAATATTATTTATTCTATAGTGCTACATTTTAGATAATAATAATGGGCTTAAATATTCGTATAATATGTAATACGTATAATATAATGGGGTTTTAATATTACGTATTTAGACAAACCTACTTGTTTTATTATATATATTTACATTATTAGAGTAAATTCGTATTGAGACAAAGAATTTATATCTACGAAAATGTAAACCTTAGTTATATACAAGGTTCATTCCTGTTACAATATCAAAATTTCATAGTCTTTCAAAATGAGCAAATGGCGTGTTTTTGTGCAAAGATTTATGATCCAGGACATCGAAAGAATATTAAATTTCACACTACATTAAAGGCACGCTAGAAAATTTTACATGTGACGCCGACGTGGCGTCGCTGCAGTCCAGATGTTCTCATAGTTGAGGTAGCAATTTTTCATTCGTTTACTCCTACGTTGACAAGTACCACATAGGTTTAATAAAACTAAAGTTCGCTCAGTAGTCAAAATTTGACAAAATCAGTATTAAAAATATAAGGAAAACATTTTTTTTACTGAATAGAAGTAGCAAACGAGCACACAGATTATTTGGTTTTAAGTTGTCACTGCAACCTATGGACATACATATGTAACCACAAGCACTACAGATATTGT
>DWNH01001470.1:0-11356 GCA_018249895.1 Tiana niger | reverse complement strand
GCATAATTAGTTTTAATTGTTAGAATTATAAGGAAACCAGTTTTACACAAAGGAAAATATATGTTTATCACACGGTGTTATGGCCTTTGAAGTTGACGTAATGGACATAATATTCCTGTACCTTCACATAAAGGCTTTTATTTGAAAAGACTATTATTTATCCGTAATTATGATCTTGATTATAAATGATTTACATATAATCTTATGCTACTCGTTTTCTATAAAATACATTATACAATTAGCTTGTATTTCTTAACTGACAAGACATCGAGAGTTCCGAAGTAGCTAGTTAAACGGAGTCTGTTAAAACACAGCTAGAGTCAACCCTGAGAAAATCGAAATGGTTCTTATATCCTCATGATGAATGGCATCATCAACTCATTACTGTTCTGCCCTGAACATCTCTTTAAGAAGGCGACCCGCAGGCTACCACACCGACGACCACACGAGGCATTCTCAGTCATGTTTGTTTCTCTCATGTTGTTCCAGACAAAGAGACGTGGAAAATGTATGAAGAGACTTTAATTATGTATGATTGAATGATACGCAAACAATTCTAACATTTCTTTGAGATGATCTTAATAAATAATTAATTACCTAACTCCCTATTGTCGTCTTCGTTAAATAAAATTATGAGATTTGTTACGTTTGTATCTTTTTAAAATACAAACAAACGTGTACATTACGTTGCAAATTAGGACCTAAAGATTGTATATCCTTATTTTTAAATTCTCTTAAAGAAAATATTAAAAAATTCATAATACCTAGATTAATAAAAGAACATAAATATGTAAAAATATACAAGAGAATTAAAAAAAAATATTACCAACTAATTAAAATAAGTAACTAATTGCTATTAAATACCTAGATTACATCTCGTTCTATGAGTATTTCCTGCTCCAACTTGGTATTTCTAATGACTAATGGAAAAACGTGGGACTTGCGTGTATGTGCTTCCTCCATCGCTTCCGTGAGAGATGCAATGAAAGTAAAAATTAAATGATATATTTACGGCTTTTAAAAGTGCAACGATACACGTTTCGTTTTACGAAATATACTGTTTTAGAATTTCGTAAATCAAAATACATAAAAAAGTACAAGAGCTACGCTTGCTAGGTTTAATAACCAACACGCTAATGTTTAATAAACCATTCGTGTTTTATATTTATTTTATTACAGATTAAGAACGAAATATACATTACCTTCATACATATAATAAAATCAACAAAATAAAAACTGAATATTACTTCAATTACAACGCAAGCTTCGCGTAACATAATATTATAACATTATTATTAAACGAAGTAAAAAAGTATATAAATATAAAAAACCATACAACTTTTAACTTTACACAATACTTTTTCATATAAACCTTAACTATCCAAATCTCACACTTATCCATGTGCATAATATTCGAAAGGGGTTCGAAGTTTTCAGAAGAAGAAAAGTTAGCAGTGCATTAAAACTATTTTAAAAGTATGAGCTGATTATGTTAACTCTTGTAAGTTATACTTTTGAAACAACCAAACCAAATATTATGCTCTTGTTCAAGTAGTTACGGAAATCGTTACACAATGCGTCGCTTTCAAGGATATAGAAACTGTATTAGGTGTGTAGGTATTCAACATGATTGCATACTTCACGCACTCAGATTCATGTATTATACAACAAATCAATAATAATTCGGTGTACTCATATAGCCGCTAATTTACTCAGAAAAAAATAATCGCTGTTTTTAACAGAAAATTCAATATTTTTTTGTATAATATTTTCTGCGTAAATGATTTCAGCGTAATTTTAATGCTTCAGATTTGTTTTTGTATCACTCGCATGGTTTGCGAGTACTATTATAGCAGAAAAAATTGAATTGCAATCACATTGGCTGCCGCCCGGGGAAGTACCGCCACCACACCCATATCTACCGTAAAGCAATTTATTGTCTTTCGGAAAGAGGGTGTGTATGTTTGTGGTGGCTTCTCGGTGACACAATAAAAATAATGTTTAGAAAATATTATCGCAAGTCGCGACAAATACATGTGACAGAAGATTCCCAAGTGTTAAATCTGTGAATCGCTGCGATATTTATTGATTTATTTAGGGTTCTTTAACACCGGAAACACAGTCGTGCCTTAATTCTAGCCTTGACAAATCTAAAATTCGTGTTTCTGTAATTATAAAAGAACACAACATGCTTATTTCTCAACAACAATAATAAGTGTAACTATAATTAAAATCTTTATATTAATTTAATTATTTGTACAATTCAGTACAATATGATAGGAGGATTCAGCTCGAGATTCGACGTTCCTAAAACGATCAAAAGTTGGGAACAAATCAAAGTTTACTGTTTAGATTTTGATTTGTTCTAAATCATTAAATCTTCTTTAAATATTAATAATAATAATAATACATACAATTGAACGACTTTTCCATTATGAACAATAAGAAAAATTTAAATTACTAGGTAGTATTTTTAAATGATAAGTTATACGTGATAAGTGATAGCAAAATAATTAGTATATACTAAAAGTTTGTAGCATTTAGAAATCGTAAAATATTCTAGTAAAATTTTAGCTGCCTTGGCACAAGGCTATGTCATAGGAATCGCAGCTCACTTGACTCTACAAATAATAGATAATTGTAGACTCAACCGATTACATTTGCAACTAATTAATAAAATTACATATTCTGTATACAAATTACATTTGTAATAGCACCCTTCAGATCTTTGGGTCATTAATCATTTTTTGACGTATCTTTAACATTTAAAACCTGAATAATAAATTTATTAAAAACATTACAATTTTATAAGATCTTAGTTGACTTATTTGATCGTAGTGGAACCAAGTCTCCTTCATCTTCCTAGTTACAAATGACTTTTTCAGTTATTTTTAACTAAAACTTCAATACCTGTTATCTTATCTTAGATGTATTATATCAGAATGGAAAGACACTGTATTGACATTCTTTAGAACACAAAGAGCATTGATTAGGACTTAAATAAGTAAATATTAACGTTACAGTATCTAGCCTTGTTGTGTTGACGACATAATAAAAGGTAAATGTGGCTTATCACATTTTTCGCACACATAATATTTAGCGGTCTAATAACTAATGTATTATTTTTACAGTTACATAATAAAACGTCAAAGCTAAGCAAGCTTATGCAATTGAGTACTAACAGTTACTTTGTTTTGACATGCCTTAAGATTATTTTCTCATCTTATGGGAAACCTCATAGATTGAGCAAAGGGCAATGAAAGGTTATTGTACAGTAACCTTACGTCATTTTTAATTTGCTCGCGTATTAATGTTGTCGGAAGTAGATGTCATAGATTGAGTTGAGTGGGTCAGTTCTGTTGGTTCTTTAATTATAAGGTGGTGTATGAACAAAAAATAAAGATAATCATTAATGTTTACCCGATACCTTTTACCTTAACTACAGTTTCATGTAAAGTTATTAACAGTAAAGATAAAAAAATAATTAGTTACATGTCAGCGGACCGGGAGTTCACCGTAAAGTCATGTCAGAAAATACTACAAATTTTTCACAAAAAATGTGTTTTTGCTTTACGAGCGTAGTTCATACATTAACGTTGTAAACATGACTTTGAATATTTTTCGACTGACCTCGTGTTTAGATAAAAAATTCGCACAGCTACCATAATTACCGAATACTAACACAGAACCGTTTCTGATACACATAGCGCAATTTCTCATAAATAATTGATATAAGAAATTTGATAAGGTGTATCCAAACCCTTTAAACCTTTAAATATAAAGTTTATTCTAAAGATCGAAAACACTTGGAACTTGCATTAGCTTTGCCGGTTCATATCATTATATGTTTTAAGATTATCAATACGACCATTTTGTGGGTTGTTTTTACATAAAGTGTGAAAAAGAAACACTCTACCGAATCTGAAGATGTAATTCTGTCTGACTGGAAATTTAAGCAACTTAGTTTTTTGTCTTGTAAAGGACGTTACAAATTGTTGAAGGCGCTTCCATCTAAGGTATTATATTCTCCTTGACCCATGAATATCGTTCATTAAAATTTGCGTTTAAATTTCTACGTGGTTTTATTCAGCGACTCAATATCTATCAAACAAACTTCTATAATATGATTTTTTTTAAAACAAAATTTCGAATTTATTTCTACTAGCAATTCTTTAGCACTGCAAATAACAAACAAAATGTACGAGTTTATGCATGTGAATGTTTAGTGCCCTTTTAAATACCGTAACAATATCTTATTCAAATTCGTAGAGCCTTGAAACATACAAAGCGGAGCCTTTCTAATACTATTGATGAGAATGATGAGATAGTAATAGTGCAAACAACAGAAGTCAATTGCCGTCGTTAACTTTTGTTTGTAAACCGTTCATAAATCGACTGTGAATAATGGTAATAATGCTATTGAGAAAATTTCCTCTAACTACCTGTAGATATAACTATATAGTGTAGGTATATATATTATATTTTAATGTATGTTCTATATAAGTTCGGTATAATAACTGTTTCAGGTATACAATGATTGTACAACAAAATATTTAAGTATTTAAGTTTATTTATATGCTATTGCAGCTAACGACTATTTGAACATAACAATTTACTTGAAATTAAATTACTTATGAACACGTAATTTTAATTAAAATTACTTTAGTTAACATCTAAAACTCCAAAAAGCGCGCGATGCGTCCTGCGTCATACCATACTTCCGCGGTATAAATACGGTTCAGTGCGCTTTGAACTAATGTACTAATTATACAGCCCTTACAATTGAAATTACTACCGAGTCACTCAAGCCTTATTTCCAATTGTCATGTTTCAGCAATTTGTGTATTAGGTTCGGAGACTCTGTATAAACTGATCAAACAGGCAAGGCAGTGTGTCTGTATTCTATACTAGTCACCTTGTGTCTTTGCTAAAGGCTTTACCGAGATATATCTGCTTTAAGCGCTCTATATATTTGATTATGTAACAGTCAGAAAACGAGGAAGTCGGAGGTCGAGTTCTTCTTTTCTATAAAATATCCCTTAAAACCAGAAAGCAAAACTAGAGCTAATTATATTTTACTAAAGTATTTTTCCTTTATCTCTATTATTTTATATATTTTATTACACAACTTACTTAAAACAATCAAAAATCAATATTACATGGCTCTGTGTTCTCAAGCAATCGCTTCAACACTCAACAATTAACACAACCAGAACAAAAGTGCCCTTTATACCATGGAATGCGGTAAGAAACACAAAAGCAAAATAAATTGAAAGTGTCCATGCGTTCCTAATCGACCGCGCAATAAAAAGATCTCTAGATTGTAACCGCGCATAATGACTTGTACGCGACTAAGTTACCTCAATAAAATTGTATTATGTAAGTGAGTGCTGGTACGTGTACGTGTAAAAAACTATGTTAGGCACTTGCTCTATGCCCAGAGGCGTAATGTGACGGCCTGTCACAGGCTTAACAGGTTTAAGGTAAATCTTAGTCAAACGCAATGTAGGTTGATTGAATGTTATTATATATTATACATAATATTATTATATAATTTACATTTGGTGTATCTCCAAATGTATATATATTTTTGTTTTAATACAATACTATTGTTTTAATTACAAAATAAAGAAGTCATATTTACTTTCAAAGGTCTTGACCCCAACATAAAATAAATCGAATAAGTATTAAAAATAGTCAACAGGCAAATGAAAACTTTTTTCATCTTTATGAACACAAAACAATGATCATTCCAGGTCCTACAATGTCAATCATTTTATCATACAAATCTTACTTTTTATGGAAAACCCCTAAAACATACTGATGATAATCTTTTCTCAATTCTTCTTATACGACATTTAGGCTTGGTAGTTAACTCTTCAACGCATCAATGCAATATTTGAATGCCTTTGAGACGTAATACGTAAATTTATAATATACGTAACGTAACACACCGCATGATTACAATAAAAACTGAACTTTTTCATAAAAAAAGACGGGACATAGATTCGGTTGTGGCGGCCTACGAGCTATAAAATTTAATGTAAGTATTTGGTAAACTGACAATAAGTTAGTTGTTTTCGAGTACTTACCTTGACCAGTAAAAACCCGTTTTTTTTACCTTGTTACCAGTAAAAAGCGACATATTTCTCAACTGCGGATCATCCCGCATTGCTGCTGACGAAACTGGAGCATGACATCGATTGCGTCCGACGCGACACCGCGCTTTAGTTTCTGCAACCAAATATTTACGAATACGTTTGCAATCATTAAATGTACGTAGGTACAATTAGTTTTAAACTGAAGCCCGTGTACTCTGGCAGCTTGCGTACATCGTAATCGATAGACAAAGTTAAGCAAGTGCCAAAACTTCAAACGCATTTCCACGTTCATAGGATACGTACACCTAGCAGTCGTTAAATCTTGTCGATGCCCTTGGCGGTTTTGAAAACGTCAGACAGGATTTCACTACATTTCGTGAACCCTCTAACCCGCTTTGAAGTAGCATAATGGAACATGCTTCAAGCCTTCCCTGCTTTTAAGCACTATGTGAAATATATCTATACGAGATAAAGGATTCAATTATTATGAAGCTGAAACACGTTTCGATACTTAGTACCGTTATATCTCCTAAATACCTTTTACTCTATGAATATTTATATGTAGCTTTACTAGACTTATTCGTGAATTATCGTAGCATGTACTTGTGAAAGGAACTGCATAACAATTCAGCTACTTACGTAAAATGCTACTACTTAGCAAAAATTTTTGTGTTTAAATAAAATAATAGTCTTTTTTCTTTTTTATTTCTTTTCACAACTAACACACACGGCATCTGATTCCAAATTAGGAAGAGCCTCTGCTACGGTTACCAGACAACTGATAAACATACATACATACGTATTTTTATACATTCGTGCTCATTACACAAACATTTGTTCTGGGTGAACAAATGAAACCTACGAACCGTTTAGCAGTCAGGTTCGATAACCACCAGACCAAGAGATAAGTCAGAATTTAAAACATATTTAGAGACTAAAAATCAAAAACACTTGCTAAGAACTTACCACGAATTTTATCAAGTTTTAATTTATAATCACGATTTATCACTTATTATAGTATTAAGAAATTATTTTAAAATTTCATTTAATTGTATAATAAAATACCAAACTTAAAAATAGGAAGCAGCGTGATGACACCGGAAATCATTTAAATGCTTACCTTGCAGTTTAATAACATTTAATATTAATGTTCAATATTTATATAAGTACATAAGTAGATAACTATCATAATTATTTTCGCGTCAGTATCCCTGAACGGATTGTACTGTTTATATAAATGTTTTTCTTTAAATAAACAATTATATTTCCTTTATTTGTTACGTTTATTTCTTGAAAATAAGGCAATAACCTAACCAAATATATATATAACTGCTTTTAAACTTTTTAGGATAACATAAGCAGTACCATAAAAAAGATATTATTTAACTATTAAACATACCTATTATTTGCCATAAAATGCAATGCAATTTAATAGAAACAAAAAGTAAAATTAATTGCATTATTGCTGGTTAATTAGTGGCATTAGGCTGTTTATAATCCAATAAGTACGGGAATTAATATAAACATACAACCATCCGTCCATCAGCGTTACACGTCCACTGCTAGACATAGACTTAGGGGTAGCAATCCGGATAACCGGATCCGGTAATCCGGCGGTGAACTCCAAACTTTTTCGAGGCCTTGTCTATCCCATCGGTTGTCAGTCTTCAAATGATAAGTCCATGAGTCGAGCCACTGCCACAACGGCTTGCTCATCTACGAGCTATGCCAGTGATCTTCGTTCGTTTGCGGATTTTATTGTTATGGATCTCGCTTAGAGAAAAACTGAACATATATTTCTCCATACCTCGCTGAGTAACTGAACCACGTTTCGGCCGTATGTATTAACATCACACCTTACCTTAAACATTTACCACATCAGGCAATAAGGTATATTGGATGAAAAATAAGGAAAAATATTAAGCGATCGTGAAATACTTTAACAAAAATGCAATTCACATCAATATACTTGTCAGTACGATTGCACGATTAGTCGCACGATTACTATTTATTTGGTTTATATTGCCATCAAAAATGAATTAATAAGTACATAATTAAATCGATTTCATTCATGGCTTCCTAGTGTGATCATCCCCGGTCACGAGTTCAAGGCGTTCGTTGACCCCTGATCCGTTGATCAACACCGAATTGATTTTATATTGTTTAACATGCAATATTAAAGTATTTCCCAGTTCTTGCCAACTTTTAAAATAATAAATGGCACTTTACATCATAATAGCAAAAGTTATTTTAATTATTCATGCATATTAGATGTAATTCGCGTGACGAGATTAGTATTGCTCAAATATACTACGACTACGACACACTAACATAATTATTTTCTAATCCAACATTTTTTTCAGTATATTTTTATAAATTATACCAGTGTTGAATACATAGCAATAACATACCCGTATTTACAATCCTATTATACCTACTACAGAATTTGTTTCTTCAGAAACTGTTTACAAATTATTCAAGACAACTGTTTTCTTAATTAAAGACATTGCCTTAACTTTTACGTAACAATCCTTGAACAACCAGCCTTATTAGTCCCGGATTGCATATCGCCTTGCGGTTATCTGTAATGTCATCGCATACGAAGCCGGGGAAACAGCTAGTTCCTCCGTAATAATGCCTACATTTCTCAATGTCTTGGAAATCTTTATAACTGTTACATGCACGTAATAACCACGTACATATGTACATAGATTGTGGAGCACGTACTTTTTAATCTAACCGCAGAGAGCTTTCGAACGACATTTATTAAACTTTTTCGCTATGAATTACGTGAACTACCTTAATACTTATTTCCATTAATTAAATTAAGTACCTAGCATTTTTTTATTTAGGGAAAATTTAGTTGTATTTTCTTGTATTTACAGATTTCACATGCCTAAGAATTTATGCCATTACAAGCGAAATATTCAAAATATTTTTTTTTACATTTTGTTACAACATAACTAGAAAACTTATTAAGGTAACTAAACTAAAAGTATTTTACACTACACGGAATGTGAAATTAATGTCTTTATAGGTAATAAAGCTTTAAAACAACTTCGTCGTAGCATACCTACTCGTAGCTCAGTGAAGAAACCATTTGGTATTAACTTAAGGCTATTTGTAAAAACCTACCTTTCCGTTAAAGTTGGCACTGTTATACTGTTTACCGTCTATACTATAATAATACTTTACATATAACTATACCTTTAAAATTGTTTATAACCTTTCTCTAATATGTATTTTATTTATGTGTTTATGTAGCTGTTTAAAAAGAGCTTACGTTTTAAAAAGCTTGGTATTATTTAAACGTAAATTTGTCCGTCAACAAAAAAAGATGGTACTATCAATACATCATATGGGAGTGACGGCAAATTGTACAGCATGCCACAAAACCTTCACAATTAGCACAACCATTCTGTCAAGAGTGAAGAAAAGAAGAGTGATTCACCTGTCAATGTTAACTGTAAACTGTTGGACATTTTTAGACCAACTTTAAGACCTGGTTTAAAAATGACTGTCCCATTCAATTCTTAAAAAAGTGCTTCTGAAATTCTATCGTTCAACTACTGGGAAGGATGGACATCGTTTAAATGTAATAAAACATAATCATTCACAAATTCTGCAGTAGGATAATTGAAAATAACGTAATATATGTACATACATACATATATGTTCCTCACGAATCTCATAAGCTTTTGTACATCCGGCTTCATAACTTCCTTTTCAATGTTAAACTATAAGATTACCATAGAATTACAAAATAATAAAATTAATTGGCAAATGTGAGACGTAGGAACTTATGATCAAGCTTGAACAATAAAACGCTAGAGTTGCAAGGTGATTGCATAAATCATACAATATCTCGTATATCTTCAGACAATTATACTCCAAAACAACTACGTGACCAACATTTTACGTAGGCTGTATTATAACTTTGCACCGTTCATTATTTACAACTCAGGTAGTCGTACTTACCTAGATAAGCTTTTTATGTAACCTATTTGTCAATTTTAAGACAGTTTTTGAACTAAAACTTTTTATTAGAGCACCTTAGCGAAAACTATTAATAAACTTATACATATAAATAATTATGGATACCAACAGAAATTGTTGAATGTACAAATTACACCCAACGTTTAAAGGTTTTTGTTTAACACAAAATTTTGTTTATAATAATTATACATTAGATCAACAGGTGACTTCGTGCTCGTAGTTTCCCAATCAAAACCATTATAGGTGGTCTAAATTAAGTATAATATAGAGACTACTTAAGGTGGTCACGTCTTGAAACATCGGTGGCACTAGTTTCATTATTTACAGCCGAACTGAACTTTCTCCTGACCTGTGACACAGTTTCGAAAGAAGCGCTTGTTATTTTTCAAAAAAAAATGCAGATTTTGTTAACAACGACGCCGATAGTGGGTCGGAGGTGGCAGAGGTTAGACAAATACATAATCTTCGTCGATTTATTAAAATACGCAACTTTTTATATTTTAATAAGCGTTACAAATTCATCGCGTAACATAGTTAGGTATAGTTATTTTATGTAAAAGTTGTTGCATGACACCACTAATGCGATCTAATAACATATCATTATAGTTATTGACATTGCATAAATATGAGCTTTAGTGGACAAAATTTTAAAAATTAGATAGTAGATATCATGTGCTCAGCAGTCAGCGTACTATTATACCTATATTTTAAAAATATATATTATATAAATATAATATTATAATTAATAATATAATATTATAATAATATTCTAATAATATTAAAAAAAACATAATTATTCTGTCAGCGAGTTTTTTAATAATAAAATTTAAAGTTTTAAAAAGTGCTGAGAGTTTTCTTTCCGCTGGCTGTGTAACCTGTGTTTCCGCCTCTGTACCTAATTAGTGTTAATTAACTTTCATTTAGCAAATACTAAATTATTTTTAATGTAATTTGTACACCTGAAAAGATAAACTTGTCTGAACTAAATGTTTTTGTAACACCTTTGTAAATTTTGTCTTTGTCTTTAACAAATTTCGTAAGTAAAAACACAAAACAGTCTTGATGCCTAAGAATGTAGCAAATCGTTGAACTATTAAAATATCTTTTTTAATAGTAATATAAAAAAAAAATAACGCTTCACACTCATAGCCCCACATTAAGATTCTAGGATCTTGTGTCGTAGGTACCATGGACACACACACAGACAATTACACTAACACCCAGACCGAGAACAGAAATCTAAATTCATCATTTAAACC
>DWNH01001469.1:0-11357 GCA_018249895.1 Tiana niger | reverse complement strand
CAAAGAAAACATATTTAAAGCTGTGACCTGTAAATTTTGCATTACACACATACAATTATTTACGTAGGAGCCATCGAATTGCAACTTGGCTTGTAAAGGGTGATTTTTTAAGCGTTTAGTTTTTAATTTATAGAGTAAACACCGGAAAATTGTAGAGATATAATATTTTTATAGAGGTCTAAAATCAATCCTTGCCATTTTTGCACGTTAGCGATCACCATGGACAGTACGTTGTTCACATCTTCATCTTTAAAGAAGTACGGGCCAATGATTCCTCCGGACCACAAACCGCACCAAACAGTACATTTTTCGGGATGCAATGGCAGCTCTTACATTGCTTGTGCTTTGATTCAAGCACTACAAGACAATATCACACTTGGATATACTTCACGTATGGATCAGCTAAAACATAGTCGTAGCCAGCAATTACATGAAATAATCTTTAAAAAATAAGGATTGATTTTTAAACTCCTATACAATTTTTTTATCTTTTACAATTTCTTGTGTTTTTGTAAATTAAAACCAAACGCTTAAATCACCCTATATATCATAGAATTTATTAATAAAGCAAAGAATACGGCTTGTAGCAACATTGCGCCATATTTGATATAAAAAAACACCAATCATCCAATTGTGAATGAGTATGCACTATTTGGGTCACTGAGTACTTTGTGCTTCTGCAATTTACACGGTTGTGATACAGCTATTTTCTGCACTACAAGATAAGGTAAGATTGTAAGATCAATATTTTTCCTTATTGATGTCGAAATACTTTTTAAAATTGAATTAGCTGTGAGTTACTTCCATACGGTTGCAGAGGCGGGGTGCGCGGTGCGAGGCGGGGTGCGGGGCGGCGCGCGTGCGCGTGCCGGTGCGCGCGTCGGTGACGCCGCACAAGCGCCGCTACACGTACTACAATAAGATGTTCAAGCCCATGTGCTACGAGCTGCCGCGACCGCTGAAAGTATCGCTCGTCTGAATGCTCTCCTCTATTTATGTTTACATATAATATCTGTATTCAGTATAAGACTATGAAAAAGCAAATCGTTATTGTTAATATTACATTACCACGACCGTACGTGAACAAATACTGAAGAGATAGGATAGTATAATAAAAGGGTTTAAGAGAAAAATAAATGGGATTTCAAACATCAGTCCTGTCATATTACTTTTCTACATGATATTATTCTATTTACAATAAATAAAAGAAACACTGTAGACCCAAATACTCATATAGTACTAGAATCCTAGATATACACATACGTGACAGACTGAAATAAGGATTCCTTTTTAATAGAAAGAGTGTGGTGGTGCGTGGGCAGCAGTTGTTATGACATCACATCACAGATGTGTACTTTAACAATATAATAAAAATCCTGTCGCCAGTTGGCATCCTGCCAATATGGATGGGTAACAAATATAGAAAAAACTGGTTATACTATAATACTTTAATCATATACTTTCTATACATCAAAAATAAAAGAAAAATACAAAAGTAGATAAAAGGAATGAACATATAAATGCAGAGTCTCTCCACACAGGCGGTAGTCACCCAAAACCAATTGAATACTTGTTACCTAGAGAGCAAGTTCATTTTTTTAATAATGTTACTAAATGACATACACAAGTAACTCCCTTCACAATACAATTATAGTAAATACCAAGTGATAATTTCAAATTACCGATTATACAGTGATACATATTGAATTGTATTTATTAGTGATGAGAGATACTTCTTTTGCTATCGAGAGGAAGACAAAGATAGAACATACAGAGATTGAAATTTTAATAACAGGTTATAGAAATATTTCTAATAAGTTTCCTTTTATTAATAATGCTGCAAACATCATTTATATTATGCGAAAAGATATTTAATGGTATTGAATATTAAATAGAATTATGCCTCGCTTTGCCCAATAAAAATTCTTAATGTGTATTGAGTGCTTCTTTTCTAGAAACTAGGATACAATACTCTACAAAAAAAGTTAAAACGTTAAATACCATCAAATTAAATATTGTGTCAGTATTGCTTACAAATAAATGTTACTGGTAAATCTTATCCTAGGGAATAATATAAATTAAAATTTGGTACAAAATATAACCTAAATCTAAGATCGGCTAAGATTCCAGGAATAATTTACTTACTATAGCCTGATTAAATCGAGGTACTACCTCACATAGTGTTTTTATTAAAAGTAATGTGTTCACTAAACATTGTATTATCAGGATAATCAGGATATCTATTAAAAAGGTAGCGAGATCTACCTAACATTAGTGACTGCGGAACATCGCCTCTGGTACCAGAGAATATGGTATATTTCTTATATTCTTACAACGCAATTTTTCATAGATTTGAGGCAATCTGTATAATCTGAGAATCATCTGTGCAATGACAGTTTCTACTAAATATATATTAAATTGATTCCTAGATTCATAACTAGTTTTGAGTGGCAAAACTAAAGAACTAGAAGTAGTTTTAGTATTAAAAGTTACAAATATTTTAGAAGTGATATAGCCATTTTCACACAGACATTATTTATATATTTAGTTCAAAAAAAGTTTATTCCTTGAATATTTAATTTAATGTTTGAACTACTCTGTCAACAAATGTCTACAGACAGACAATTTCGAAGCTCCTGCCAAAAGCTATTGGCTGCAATTAAACATGCCGAGCCACTTATGAATTACGATATTACTGGATTACCTGTAAGTCGGTAGGTGGCTTGAAATAAATTATAAACAAACAAACAACCCATTATACTCCAGTTAATATGATGAACTCTGAGAAGTGCGACAGATGTTAATTCTAGAGTAACGAAAAAAAAATAGTATGGATATTTAGTAATTAAAAAAAAAACAAAACGAACTTTATAAATAATCCAAAGCCACCACACATCTACTGTTAAAATATAACAATCAATATTTGCCACATATTTTATTATTTATTATTGTTATTGTTACTTATTTGACTATTTACTTTGTTACTTATTGTATTTATTTGACTCTACCAGTAAAAACCTAAGTATTTTTTTCCGCCGGCTTTTTTCTCCCTTTCAACAATAGCCTAAAGAGCGTGTAAAGCCGATAAATTTATTAATTTTTTGACTTTCATAAAGTATATATTATGAAATACCTTGTAATGAATAAAACATAATATTCATTTCATTATGTCACTCACTTGTCGCACTTGTCAGAGTTATTTAGAAATGAGAGTAAAATACTGGGTCGGTAGTGTCGTCGCAACTACACGTTGTTGTTGTCGGTATTGTTGTTGTCGGTATTGTTGTTGTTGGTGGAGGTGATGGTGGTGGGTTACTTCTTCTTGCTCTTGCCGAGCGTGAGCGTGTGGTGCGGCTGCGCGCCTTGCTGCTTACGCCGGTTCAGCTCGATGGTGTCGTCCTCTATCTTCTTGCGAAGTTCCTCCAGGCGTTTCTTCTCCTCCGTGTGGTCCTTCTTCAGCTTGTCGAACTTTGCGTGCAGCTAAAAATAAGTTCGGAATGAGGCATGTTTATTTTGCCGCATGTTTTTTGTAGGTTGACGCCCGAGGGAGTTTCACACAAAGAAATTAAAATATCAGGCAGGTACAATACAATGTATTCTAAAGGCAATAAGAAGTGCCATAAGAAGTATGGTAAGATGAGCATAACTCCTTTTGCACCTAAAACTCGTATACGTATATCAAATGCCGAAATATATGTAAGTAGGTACTGAAAATAATGAAAGTAGATGTTAGTATACCTCTTTCTCAGCCTCCTTGAGCTCAGCTTCTTTTTCCTTAACACGCTGCACGAACATCTGCCGCATCTCGTCCTCCTTCTGCTGCAACTCAGCGAGGTGAGCACTTCGTTTCTGTTCGAATGTCTGCTGGAATGATACCTGAAAAGACATCTTATATAAGTATGCATGAATATATCAACATAAAAGTTTTTGTTTTTATGTCGCAAACAGACAGCTCCCTTGATTAGTATATGATTTTTTATTGAATAAAAACAGCAAACAAGCATGTAAGCCATCTGGAGTTAAATGATCACTGCCACTCATGAACATCCACTTACAACTTCAGGCAGTGCCTGAGAGTGCAAATAGAGGCGTTGCTACTTCTAAGGACTAGAATGGTCGCCTCGTATTTAGTAAACTCCGGCAACCACAACGGTCTTCCGAAACACAATAATAATACACTGACAGGCTTGTTGTCGGCGTCGACGTCCGTGAAGCCCATCTGCTGCAGGCGGCGGCGGCGGTACAGCTCGTAGTGGCGCGCGTGCGTCTTCTCGCGCATGTCCTCCATGTTGGTGCGGATCAGCATCTCGCGCAGCTTCACGAAGTCGCAGTGGGACTCGTTCTCGACTGCAACATGTAACAAACGAGCATGCAAGCTACTTGGTGGTCACTGCCATCCATGGACATCCATATGCAAACTCAGGCGCTATCCTAATCCTATCTGAGATCCCGAATGAATGCGTTGCCACATTGGAGGATTAAGATGGTAGCGTCGTATTTAGTGTACATACTTTTTCCAAAACATAACAAATCGCTTTACAGTAGACTTCTGGCTACTAACCACTCTTCTAACAGTATTAAAATCCACGCCCAACGCATTTAAGCCACCTCACTGGCGAGTACGATCGTCTTCCCACTGATGACACATATTTTCAAACTGAACCATAGACTACAACAGGCAAATTTTGCCACTAGCTATCACCCATCCAGTTTCTGAACGCGCTCGATATTACCTATAATTGTATTAACCCTTACCACTCTTTTATCGAATGAATTTAAATGATCAAATGTATGTTTTTTCTTTTAAATACCTCATCATCTCATTCTGAATATTCCGAATACGCAAATTACATACAATTCGTCAAGTTTCGCATTTTAGGTAATTTAAAAAAAATTAGGAGTTCAAAGGGTTACGTTTGTTATTTTCATGCAAATCGTTTTTATAATTATGAAGAATCAGTTTTTAAGTAACGTGGTACCATTATTTTTAAGCATTACACATAATAAATCCTATAGAACTATTATCTACTCTGTAAGCAAAGCACTCGTAAATATTTAAAATTGTACAAGTTACCCAAACAGTGTCACCTGGTATCAAAGTAACAGTCTATTTACAAAACAACAGTGAGGCAACAAGTGAAGCATAGCGAGCACGCGCCAACAGAAAGTAGGCAGGCACCTTGCACGGTGCCCCAGGGGTACTGGCGCGCGCGCACCGTCTTGTTGCCGATCTTCACGAAGTCCGTGCTGCCCACCACCGCGAACGGGATGTGGCTGTTCATGCTGCTGTTCACCTCCGACACCGACTCGTCGTCCACCGGGAACTGGTAGATCTCAACTCCGTTAGCTTGGAGCTCTTGCATTATCTTCGACTGGAATGTTTCAAGGAACACAGTGTCAAGACAAATGTTTAACTTTAAAAAGCACATTTTCAAACTGACACAATGTTTTCAATAATATCTGTTGCACTGAGTGCTCATGCAGGATGGACGGAACGGGACACTGAAGAAAAGTAAATTAAATATTGAAATTATAAAGTTTTACTCATAGGGTCTCCTTTCAGCAAGGAGTTGTTTACGTTATATTATACTTTATTCATAAAATTGACGTCCGACATAACCATTTAATAGAACTTTTCAATATTCAATATTGACATATTGATCTGATCAAATTTGCACAAGATACAGATACCCTTAAATAATGGGGGATATCAATGCCATCATGGGATTACAGACTGCTAATAATTTAATGAAGAAAATACTACAAAGTCTATGGCATTCCATCCCTAAGTCTCTAGAATAGAGGACAAAGGTGTGGCCAGACATATGGTAAGTGACAGTTGTTAGCTTATTATGCTCCTCAAACTTAAAATAGGGTGCATACTGCAAAAGGTACCTGCACTTGTTTTAATTTATTTTGTATGTCATTTCTGATATGGCTGCAAGTTATTATTATCAGCAAAGAAATTGTAAACAGTTAATTATCTGCAAACAATTGTTATGTACAAAGATAAACTATTTAAATAATATTATAAGCCACAAGGTGTTACACATTCCATTCAAATTTACTGTTAGTCATTAGTTATGTTTGAGTCATTATCATCTACTCATTTATTATACCACAGCGTCTGCAGTCTCTCAGATAGAAGAGTTTAGGCCATAAACAATAAACAATGTTTTACAATCATAGTCCCACACTAGGATTCCCTGGGTCGTGGTTACCATGGAGAAACACAAAGACAATAACACTAACATCCAAATCAGGAATAGAAATCTAAATTTGTTATTGAAATTTCTGCCCTTCACAATGGTTTCTTCACCAAAGAGCAAGTGATAATTGAGTTATTATATGCACATTACTATGAAACCTAGATCTACTGGAAAAATCGGTAGGCCAAAAATTCACCCAGGATTCATCAGTGCTTTAAAACTATAATAATACGAACATACTGTTAAACAAACTACCTCTGACTATAAACAAAGTACCTTGAACTTCTGCAGCTCAGTTTTCGATATAGTATCAGCCTTCGCAATGATGGGAATTATGTTGACTTTAGTGTCCAATTTCTTCATGCACACCAAGTCAATTGACTTCAGCCCATGACCTGCAATTATATAAAGGTATGCTTCAAATTATGCGAGACATCCACATGCAATGAAATAGTGTGTGTGCGCTTGGTGACATGATTGCAACAATTTATTATCAACTCCCAAATGTGTGAGTGAATGACTAGTTAGTATTTTGAGTTTAAATTCAATTATTTACTGTAAGAGCTACATTGATTATTAAATGTTATCACACATCGTTTTTAGTATTCAATGTTGTTGATGCTACCCTTATTACTACATCTCAGAAAGAGAAGAGATCCTAAACAAGAAATTTGTAAATGATGGTATCATATGAACGTGGTGTCTAACAGATATAATAAAATACATGAAAAAGTTTATCTTAAGTCTACCATTCCTTTCATACACAAACCTATAAGTAACTTCATGCCATTACTTGGCTAACCTCAGAATGTTCTAGTAAGAGTAAAGTACAGAACTAATGTAATAGAATTACTATCTATGAGTCTGTTGTAGAAGAAACTGGTTTAGTATGATAAATGATGGTCTATCCATACTTCTAGACAATGCCTACTTCACTATACTGTCTGAGGATGTTGCTTCAATGAGTTATGTAAACCATGATTGGCATGCCGCCAAAACAGGCATTCAAGCATGTTTCTACACTCTTTGTCCATTTTGCTGAGTATGAAAAAATAGAATACAGTTATATAATAACAGATCCTCATTAAGTCTAAAGTATAATATAGGAAAGTACTTACTATAAGCATTATCTGCCAGCCAAAAAATATTATATATTTTAATATATAGCTTTCACTTTAGTGTTCAATGTATTGTGTGATACAAGAATATTTATAACTTCACAAAAAATCTTGGTCTTAAATCTAATGGATGTGCACATGTGTATCTTTTTTGTAATCTTTCTGTATCAAGTGTGTAGAGTGGCATAAAACAATGTATTTTCCGTTACTCCAAATACCTGGTAAAATACCATTTTAAACTACAGAATATTATAACATCGTTTGTTAACGATAATACTAGCACAATTAGTGCACTTGAACCCAAAGTAAATAATTACAATAATGTCTGATACATTCCATGTGACCAGTTTAAAACACATCCAAAAGTGGTCAGGTAAAGTAAAAGTAGGACCCGTTATGTTTGTTGACCACAGGGACCCAGAGACTATAGGAGGCCGAACGTTTTTCGTGTCGATATGTACGGTGCGCGCATAATAATTAGCACTTAATGTCAAGGACAACCATAACACTCTATAGGTCACTCCTGGTGCCCTGGTGATCTAAATAGGAAAATATAAATAGTCAGCTGTGTTCATTGGGTTGTTTGTTACACATTTTCCGAATGAAATTAATAAGACCATAAAGTTCTAGAAATAAGTGTTTGTATTCTAAAAATCTTAAATGGTAATTTTTTTGTGACAACAAAAAATTCGACAATAAAAAAGCTATGCATAATAATGGTAGGTATATTAAAACGTTAAATATTTACTTGTATAAGAAAAGGTGAAAAATGTATATAACTTTTTTTTGCATAATATTTAAGTGAAGGAACTGTAATATAACAATGTGCCTGTGGGTTTTTGTTTGCGAAAACAAATATTTGTAAACATGCAATACTGCTGGAAACATTGTTCACTGTGGCTAATTGTAAATAATTTTATATGAACTTAAGATATGAATGGTTATACTTCAGGCTATAAAAGTAGTTCTCTTAAATATTACATTCATATCTCTGCCTTTAGATGTTCACTATTAGATATAGTAATATAATGGAGCCATTCCTTTGTTTGCGCCTTCTGTGTCCAGCAATATTGTATTATTAAGCAAAAATCATTTATAAATCACAATTGTGTTTCCATCTTATGTGGTCTAGATTTCTAGAATTATTCAAATAATAATATATTACCTGTTGGGCAGATGAAATACAGACAAACATGGAGCCGACTGTCATGGTACGCTGATATAGATCTCTTGATTTTCAATTCTTCTTGTAAGTAGGCTTCAAATTGAGCATCAATATAGTCCACTACTGCCTTGAAACTATCTTCCTTGTTCACTTGGTCTCCGTATCCCACTGTATCGCAGATTGTTAGCTAGGGGATAGAGATACAAAAAAGTACTTAAAGTTGTATTTCCAATGCGAAAACTTCTGTTTATGTAATGTATGAACAGGTTGACATCAGACCACTCTTACAATTCAGCTTCTTTTAATTTTTTTTATAGTGGCCGTTCTGTAGAGATACTACTTTTTAAATTTCTAAGAAACAGCCAGCAGACGAGAGAAAGTTCAATTTTCACATCTCAGTATAGAATGCTCAAAAGGAATAGAGCATTTTATATTGATTCGAAATTGTATATAGGCTTTGCATCCAAACACACACACATATATATATTGTATTTAGCCAATTAGTATAGCTTATAAGAAATTACATGTGTTCCACACAGGCCATGTTCTTCTGGTAGTTATTATCAGTAGTTTTCTCAAACACACCTTGTGTGTGTAAGTATTATATGTTATGTAATAATAACACACCACAGCTAAAATTCGAAATAAATTAATAATAATAAAATAATATAGTCAATGCAATAATTACACATCTATATTCCAAATATGAAATTCCTGTCTTAAATTGCACTATGTACATAGCCTCCAGCACCAGTCACCTCAAATGGCCGGCATCCTCAGGTGGAGAGGGGAGGTCAATAGGAACTGTTGTGTTTATAAAGATGGAATTAATTGAATGATGGTTACAGTTGTAAGCTATTAAATCATTGTGGCTTTCCCCTGACCTACTTTTCGATCTTTGATTGCTATTACAATTTATAGCACTATTATAGTAGTTTTTATTAACAGCCATTTGTATAAAAAATGTGGCTAGCTGTATATTAGAACGGGGAAAAGTCCTCTTGTATAAAGTTTATAATATAGGTAACTTAAAAAGTTAGATTTGAGGGGCTGCTTTCAACTTTTTATTGCAGGACTCTCCTAAAAAATCCAATAATATAAATTTGTTAGTGTTATAATTAGCATTAGGATAATAATACACATACCTTTAGTCTTACGCTGCTTTCCTGGAGCTCGTATGTGTGGGCCTTTAGCTTTACTGTAGGCAAGTTGTGAGGGCTGGGGGAGGACTCAAAGTTGGTATTGAACAATGAGTCCATCAAAGTGGATTTTCCCAGGCCAGTCTCACCTACAAATTAATAATTATAGGTTCTCTTCAAGTGATGTTGCATTTATAAATTGCTACCAATATGTTACTGTATGGGACTGCCAACCATAGAAATAAATCAGACAGACAATTTACACAACAGTTCTGCAATTTATACTATGTTTTAAATTAGCAATAATGTTATAATAAAATGGAATATTCCTTTTAATATATATAGGTG
The DNA here is from genome assembly GCA_018249895.1 of Tiana niger. NCBI lineage: Eukaryota > Metazoa > Arthropoda > Insecta > Lepidoptera > Hesperiidae > Tiana > Tiana niger. The sequence continues at coordinate 1,378 of DWNH01001469.1, read as the reverse complement.
ACATTGAGGATTTAATTATTTAACAAAACTTGACATTTCACACACTGGATTAATGACTTTTGTAAATATTAATATTAATAATCTTTCATTAATTTCAATTATTCATATTCATATTAATTTAAATTCAATTGATATCATATTTGTAAGCCCATAAGCAGTAGAATAGTGCTCATAGTATTGAATACTACTATACTAGTGCAACCTCCATGTACCTTATTCAACAAATACATGAGTGATTGATTCAAATATATCATTCTACTGCTTTATGGTATGGTAGGTATATTATTCTATAAGGAAACTATTGGAAGTAAAATATTTAAAGGAAAATAAGAACATCTCTGTGTAGGAAGAAAACAAAATAGAATGAGGTATAATATTGCTGATATATCATCAATAATAATAATGATAATGATGTCAAGTAATGTTTTATCGTAAATAACCAAGAACTTGTAGATATCCAATTTAAATATAGCTCCACTGACTACAAATAGTATTTGAGAGATAAAGGCTAACTGAACTAAGCAGGACAAGTGTGGGTGATTAATATAAATGCATTCAGTAAGTAGGCGATGCAGGAGATGCAGGCGCTGTGATTCACTACTTACCAATGCAGAGGATGTTGAACACGAACCCATTCTGGACGCTTTTATTTACAAGCTGGTCAGGGAGACTGTCGAAGCCCACATGTCCAGACAGTTTCAGTGTCCGCATGCTGGTCTCCATCTAGAACACCGTTTCTCTTTGCGCATTCAGAAAGTACATAGTTTGCTTAAATTAAGCCTGCTACAACTACAACAATAATGTTGTTTGCAAAACATCGCGGGTGCAAGACGACCCATTTCCTCTTGTTAATGTAATTTATTCAATTTAGATGCAAGTTTGCAGGATGTTCACAACCAATTTATAAACATTCAAAGGAGAACGCCCATGGCGTAAACGTTGATAAACGAGATAATGGAACCGTTTATAGATCAACATTTTTTGACATAATAGATACACAAAGTTTCACTGTTTCACTTTATTTAATATCAATAAAAAGCAAATATTTAAATTGCAATACCTTAGGAGGTTCAACGTCAATCGCCGCCATGTTTATTTCACAGTCTGTGACTAACATAAACTGAAGTCAGTTCAATTTGATATCGCTTCGGAATTGCACACACCTATGTATGTGTACGAAGTTCATTTACCAATGCAGGCAACAGTTTAACAATTTACTTTGCATATTTAAGTTAAATTATTTTCTTTTAAGATAAAAAAAATGTAATGTACCTATTTAATATTATGATATGTACATATATATAGAACATATATTATCATAAACTATACTATATTTTAAAAAAACAATTAAAGAACTCACTAAGAGTGTACATGTTCA
>DWNH01001468.1:0-11361 GCA_018249895.1 Tiana niger | reverse complement strand
GTTCATAACGACGCTTGAAAGGCAAAATTTCCTAAGCGACATATAGGAAACTTTACAGGAGAGCCATTTAAAGTTTGAAAAAAATAAATGATATAAAATCACCTAATTGTTGTACCTATTGCTGAAACTCCAACGGAATTTAAAAGTTGTTTAGGATCTTTCTTATTTGTTGCCAATAGATTTTCGTTTAAGTTGGTAATTAAGAATTGTGTCGTTTAGGAATACCTATATTACCTAAAATTCCAGACGCGAAAGATTACCAACCAACTGCACAGACAGAATATAAATGAGGAAATAAGTCTTATGTCCATTTTTTCCAGATTTTGAATGTATAAGATATCCTAAATAACTAATAAGTGGCCTCTTGGTCTATTAAGTGAGTTGGTTTATTGAACGAATGATGTAACAGTGGTGACAGATGTAACCATGGCTTTAATTCCCACCCATGACAAATTTTTATGTGTACTGAACACATGAGCACAAATGATTCTTCTGGATCTGGGTGTAAAGTTATCCATACATTAAGTACTTATGTACCTACCTATTTAAACATATTTTTGTTTATCAATTGTCTGAATATCGCGGAACAGGTTCTATTTTAGGATTAGATGGCTGTGTCCGAGTCATTCCTAGATATCTATTTTTTATTATTACTATACATAGAACAAACTTAGGTAGGTACCAACTTACTAGTGTATCATAATTATTGGCGTACGTAAGTCATTGATGCTTACCAAAGTATTATTATAAAACAAAGATATGGTTTATGTCTTAACTTACTAACGGTTATTTTACTTTAAGATAACAAAGTAACAAAATTACAAGATCATAAAGATCGCAACAGAAAAGCATTCCGAAAAACTTTGTTAAACATTGCCATAAACACGATGGTCGTTAAATTTTATTAGTAGCCTTTGGCGGCTCGTAAAATATCCTTTTTAAAAGTTACAGTAAAATCGATGGGTTGAGATGATGAATCAACAAATACAATAGCAACCAAAATATTTAGCATATACATAGATACGCTTCGAAAGTGCTTAAACTTTGTTAACAGGCAATTGCAAGGGTTCGACAATTCACCAGCTATTCACAAAATTTTTTATTCACTAATTTTACAACATTGGAGAAAGGTTTACATATTCCGTGACGTAACTTTCTTTAGAAATAGCGTTTTGTTGTTCGACGGTTTTGAAATAAAGCCACCATATTATAGCCGACATGGGCACAGTTAAAGAACAATGTAACATGTACATATCTGAGATCTGTTAACATTAAAATAACAGCAAACTAAAAATGTATTGTAGGCTCGTAAAAATCTAAATGACATCGGGTTAAAATAACTGTTTAAAAGCAATAACTATTTATGCGTTCAGCCAATTTAAGCGGCAGCTGCTAAGTAAAACTAACTAAGTAGTACTTAGCCACTAAACCTTTGTATAACTTCATATTCTTAACGCTAACAAAATTAAGATCTCGTGGAGCGAAATAAAATATTTTTTGATCAAAAGTTATTAAGGTAAACCGTGTTTGCCGGAAGACGAACAGACGATTCAACGTCTCACCTGCACCCGTCCTAATAACACATCACCAAGCTCGTTACGTGATAAATGATTGCCGAGTGGGAAAAAAAAAGTTTCTCCGGGGCGAAAACAAATATTAGTATTGGCGCGCGGTCGTTCACACGCTGCAATCACCGGCTCGAAATATTCTCGCTGATAGTGTAAAAATTGCCACTCAACAGCGACCGTGCCATCATTTTCCCCGCAAGCTATAATCTTCGTCGGCACACAAAAAACCAACCCTTATTACATCGCCTGGCTCCATTTAAATCACCTCTTCCACCTTCAAATTAAAATGACTTCAAAAATAAAAGCCGAAATTTCTCAGTATAAATTTTATTTCGGATGCTTTCTACAAAAATACATCACATATGTATATGCCTTAGGTTAAAGCATTTTCTTACATGAAGTTCGCCTTATTAATATATTGATATTTTTCGTTAGAATCACAGCGTTTAAGCAAAATTGAGAACATAGTTTACTAATAAATAATTATAATTTTAAAATTATTTGTTAAGACACTTTACATATTTTAAAATTTTGACAACATTGCCGGAGATTCTAAATATAAATTAAAATTTGAACTTTTTCACACACAATCATTTAGATTTTTTAATTTAAATAAAATAATTTTTAATGAAAATCTTAGTATGTACACATAATTATAAAAACAAACGAGGTGCTTAAAACATTTAAATAACGACTTATCTCCTACTTAAGAATATCGCCTTAGGACTCAGAAATAGAACCTTTGAATTTGGAATGAAAGTCACATTTAGAACACCGATTCAATTAAAACCGTACGCAATGCCAACTGTAGCCCTGTGGGCGATTGGGTCAAGGCATAGACCAGCGGTCATTAAGCATCTTGACGCATCTTATCACGCACCTCGTTTTATAAATTAGACCTTCAGAATAAACTTAAAATGAATTCACTGTTCATCATCTTAAAATAAGCCAAAATGTTTGTTTTCAATATACACTATAGTAGATCTTATCTTTATTAGCACATCATATAAATGTAACGAAATAGATGAATTGGAAATATTTTGGCTTTTACATCGCATTCGAGTCATATACACTTTAAACCTGACTCTTACAAGGTCTGTATATAGGTACATTACAATATTAATATTATGGAAAGACAAATATTTTTCTTTAGTTTAACAATTGCACGTTCATGCCAATAAGTAAATAATTATCTAAATATAAATGGTTAATGTTGCATCTCGGTGTTGATTCTTCTATAATAATTCTTGTCTCTAAAGACTTCTTCTGTAAAGACATAAAATTAGAAAGGTTCATAATTAAACAAAAACTTGAGGAATTTTATGATTTAGATTTTGTGGAAATAATGGCAATCATTCTTTGTAACTGTCCAAAGAGGTTAAAAAGTTAAAATACGAAGATATCTGGGATAGTTACACTGGGCAAGACCACAGATCTACAATCTTCTTGAGAACTGGCCGGCGCACAAAGCTGGGAACAGCTATGTTTGTTTTGCAGAATTAAAACAGGTCTTTACTTCTAGATGTCTGAAAACCCCAAATCAAATGATATTTCTACATTTTTAATTTAAACACCATGGAGACTTCCCAGGAAAATTTTGGCGATAAAAGATAATTTTGACGAGAAAAAGATAACCAGTTACACAGTTCTTACGTAAATCCCAATCAAAGGTTAAGTACCATCTATTTAAAAACACATTGCTATTTTTATACCAATCATGACCTTTATAATTATTAATATCACATGTATCATTAACACAAAGATAACATTGTTATATAACTTTAAAATACAGATTTGCAACAATATTCAATCACATGATTCAAATACTGTTCAAGAATAACATAATGTAACTACTTAAAAACATTGAAGCTAATTCTTGGAATGATTTTGTATATGTAGTCTATAAAATAAAAACTATGAAATAGCCGATATTTAATACAAATTTATGTTTATTAGTTATCGAAAAGTTAGAAAATACATTAATTGAGTGAAGAGGTGCTTCAAATTAATGAAAAGAAATAATTTGTGACAACCATATTATGATACCACAGATAAATAAGTACATCAAACATAAACATAATGTGAATTGTTATGTTAATAAATTATTAGTATTATTCTTTTGCTACTAAATTAGGTATATTCTATTTACTAATGTTTTTAACTTCAACACTGTCCATTAACTGTACCTATAATCTAATATTAATTAAATATTTCTCTTTCTCGCGAAAATCTCAATGTTTGTATTCCGCAACAAAATTATATTTAAGTTGAAATTTCTATTGTTTAATATCGAACTTTATAATGAGTAACTGTTAATATTCGAATTTTAGTTTTGTACAATGCTAGAGCATTTATAGTTCAATTTATCTATACATTTAAAAAAAATATATTTTAACATTTTTTTGAAATAGGCCTGATGATGGTATTAAAAAAACATTTATTTAAAAATTGTTTTAAATAACAAAAAAAAATTAAAAAATCTCAATCTATGATTATATTAAAAATATAAATTTAAAGATTTTCAAGGTATAAAAGTGTAAAAGACTGCGAAGCGCCCTATTATTGTAAACAACAATCAGATTATGTAATTTAACGCTTGAGTAAGAACTAGATTTCCTTGTGACTGTTCCTGTTAATAATGATAAATAATTGACCCAAATAAATATACAATCATTGGATTAAAATGTTTTATTCTTTGGATAACGGTCCAATATTTGACCAATGAGAAACCAGTAGTATTGATAAATGCGGTAACGAAACATGCGTACAAATAATATTATCAAATAGATTTCCACAATTTGTCATCTCGCCTAAGGACTAATAAATTTTTTCTTAGTCCTATAATACAATGTCCTATAATAAATGAAAATAATCAAAATAGATATATATTATATAATTATCATAATCTTTATTGATTCCTGTATAGACTGATTAAAAACTTGCCGAAAAATATTTTATTTTTGGAGTATTTTGAGTACCTCAATGTGTTAGAGGGTGAATTTTTTACAGTTTATGCATGTATAATGAATGTACTTAAAACCTATTCCTTTGGGTAGCCCAAAATCAGACGACTAAGAGTAAGCTTGCGATTCGTTTTAGTTTAGAAATATTTTTATTAGTTTTATATGCTATATGAAATTTTTCGTGATCTAAGGTGACGAGTCTCACTATATCAAAATAGGCTGCCAACCTCAAAGCAGCGCACTCAATACTACCCTTACATGACCACAAGAAAATTAATTGACCACATATTGTATTATACAAACAAATAAAACAAGATTTTTTATATATTCTATAAGAAACCGTGCAAATTCCTGACTGTAGGAAAGGGATGTTACAACTGTTTTGAAACATCCCTTTTCCACGTATATTTCGTAAAGAATTGTTAAGTATCAAGACGTTTTTACATACGCATGTTTTTATTTTAACTTCATTTATATGGAATAAATTAAATTATGTAGCAACAATAAAGTAACAATATTTGTACATTTTCAGATAACATAAGACTTATTTTGTCATAGATTATTGACAGAAAGGTTTTAATATTTTTTATAAAAACATCAATATGGTACACATTTTACAGCATCATATATTATAATTTAATAATTACCAATTATAATTAAAATTTATCCTAATATCTCGAAGAAATATTCCGTGTATGCCCGAGTACAGAATCTACTGAGAAATTACTAATTGTTTTTTAAAAATAAACAAAAAAATGATTACGAGCATTTTTACACAATATGTATCACACGTGCTTAATAAGGTACCTTTTAAATCAGACGGTTGGTTTGCACAAACTGCATACTATAAAAACACCTCATGGGAAAATTGGTAGTGACAGACAAAAAAGACTGTGTAAAACATTATACTGCACCTAATTAAACACTAAGTAGTTCCTCTAATAATATAATATATAGGAAATTTTTAATTTTAAACATTATTTTCACTACCATACTGTTATTCTTAACTATATAGTTATCCTCACATTACAATCACAGTCCATTTAAATATAAATGGAATATTTTTCTACTAAAATTAAAATTGCTGTAGTTATTGCTATAAGGAAAATAGTAAACTACGCATATAAAATACCGAAAATCTTTGGCTGTTCGGCGATGTGGCTGCACCAGTTGCCAATATTATTGTTACGTAAGCACCAGTCGAAATCCGTTTGCTTTACGGACTGAAACTTTCGTTAGCATCTAATTGATGACATATTAATGATTACTCTTATTTTAGTTTCATAGACCTCACTATATATAAGTACATAATATAATATATATAGTGTCTTCTTTAAGCTTATTGGTTAGTAACAAATCCTTTTTCATAAATTGGTGACAAATAATACAAATAAGGCATATAAGGCTGTATAAGTAACTTGTGACAAAAATATTTCTGGTAAAATGTCGATAGTTTATATAGTAATAATATAGTAATTAAATAATATAGTAATTAAATAATATAATAATTACTACAAAACGTTCGTTGTTTACCCGAGAGCTTAAATTTTTAAACACTACAAAAAAGTGCAGTTAAGCAGAAATAACATATAACAAAAACCAATTTTGTAACTTTTATCACAACTTCAAAAACATTGTTTTTAAATACCAACTTTGTAATAAAATCCATATTACGTTTCTACCTTTAGAAATAAATACAGGAGTAAGTTACGAGTCGCATAAGTGTCGTGAGTTGGGCGTGTTAATTAAGCTTATATAATAGTAGTAGCATATTAATAGCACAGCTGTATTTAAGATTTAATAGTGAAAATGATTCGATGTAGATTGTCCATCTTTGATACAATCACACCATTATCCCTGCCGCTTCTTATATGTATTCAGTACGAGAAAGGTTTACGTCAATAGGGTTTTATCTAAGTAAGTTATGCTAGATATGCTAGGAGAGTAAGACGAATATCTTCTCTTTACTTCTCAATCATTTAACAAGAATTATCGCTTCATATATTGCGATCTTAAAGTGTATATCAACGGGCACGCGAGGCACTCAACCGACATCCATACGACCCGTATACGACCCTCAGTATTTTTACATTTTAGCGTAGTTGGCTCACTGTTCTCAATAACATAGTGTAAGAGTATGGTATATGCCTCTTAAGTTGTTTAATAAGACATCTAGGACAAAATAGTAGTTCAGGAAAAGTAATAAACCACACTAGTGGTGATTAAGTATTTTCTACTTCACCTGTACACAAACTACTGTAAATGCTAATGCTAATGCTAATGAATATAAAAATAGTAATTTTAAATTTATTTGTAACATCATTTTTATAATGTATATAATGCATCTAAAATACATTTTTACACAGATTTTCTGGCAAATTTACGATATATAATATAAATATTTACGAGTTAAAAAAATGTTTACACGTTCGGTTAATCAAGTGATCTGATGAATCTATATGTATATTATTTTATGCAACCATGTGTGTGTGATATCAATTATTTTTGTTCTTCTGAAAGTATGTCTTGTACGTAATTATGTATGCACCCATAGACATATATACATATACTTATAATTGTATTAATTTGAGCGGTAGTAAATATATCATAGACAATTATAATTTTTTATTATTCTATTTATAAATATTGTCCTTAGCATGTAATATGAGCGCTCGGTTCTAGCCTGCACGTTTATCAGTCTAATCATTACCTAACGTAAGTACACTTTCCAAGCACTTACAATCACCAATCACACTAGAAAAACCAATTATGTACATAGATATATGTATAAATAAATAAATATCCTGGGACAACTCACACACGCGATTTACGTTAATTAACTTTTAACACAATTTTTTTCTTCTCACTACCTACCAAGCGATGATAGGTAACAATCAATCTCTGGTGTGATTGGCTGCTTCTTAGTACTTACTTTTAACACTCACATACTTCCTACCTTGCGCTCAAATTAAACGCCGGTAACATAATCTTGGTACAAAGAAACATAAGAGTCATGTAAAAGCAAATCAGCAACATCCATTTTTTTCAAAGTGACTTTTTGTTGGCGATCAATAAAGTAGCCATTTCTCAACCATATCAATGACTTATAGTAATTAAATATAAGTCATTAATTATATTAGTTTTATATTACTTAAATTAAACCTTCTATAAAACTAAGTCAATGTACGATAAAAACAGTTTTTGAATTACTAGTTTTTTTGTGAATGGATTTTGCTGGTTTTGCTTTTGACACGTAAGTTCATATTTACTAAAATTGGGAATGTTAAGTCTCTTGTACGATTGGCTGATTCTTCGTACTTACTTTTAACACATAAGCCTTCTTACTCCTTGCGCTCAAATTAAATGCCGTTATTTTTGCTACAAATATACACAATAAGAGAGTAGTTCCCAGCGACTCACAGCGCAGTGTTGCATTGCAGCGCGGGGGCGGTGCCCTAGGACTCCGGGAACAGGATGCTCTCCACGGGGGCGGAGGCCGTCATGTCGTCGTTGTCCGGTCGCGACCAATCCTGTACCAAATAATTTTAATCATAGTACTAGACGTAGATAAATAAGAAATAACATATTTTGGGGGCTACATAAGACCAGTAAAATGTAAAATTATAGGGTTGGAAAGTTTTGTCTGTCTGTTCGTTTCCAAAAGTACTATATGAACTATGATGAAATATGGTACAGTCCTAATAATATAATTTTAGATGTAAATATATAAATTATAATTTAAGATATAAATTATAATGCTAACACCATGAAATTGCTAGACCGAGATATTATTCTAGTTTTTTCTTATTTGAAGTGAAACTAACTACGGAGGTAACGTTTATTCCAGTTCCTGCTTAGTGACAGCACTCACTTACGTAAACACTCACTCACTCACTTCATGTTCTATTTGCATCTTACATTTTATGTTATACCATAGTCTTATCTAAGGTAACTACATCGATGCGTTGCTATTCAGAATAAAAACGTAGTCCTGTGTGCTCGTTTGCTACTTTTATTCAATAATGGCAAAAGTAGGTCTTTATTGTCTTTATAGGAGGTAGGTATTTATTGTCATTGTAATCAACATTACCTGCTCGTCTGTACTTGCGAAGAATAGATAGAACAGATTCGCGGCGAGGTCAATAGCCGCAGCCAAGTAGAACACTTCTCGCCACTGGCCTAGAGTTTGCTGTGAACAAAAAATAACGCTTATCTGTCATTCGGTAGCCAATTTCCAGTTTCAGGGCTGTTGGAAATGACAAAAGATTTCTTTGGGGAATAAGCCTTTGTGCTCTTACTATCTTGGCTCTGTCCTAGTTATTGTCCTTGTAGATTAATTATAAATAAATTAATTAACTGTTTCTAAAATTCACGTGGGCAAAATCGAGAGCACCTCCTAGTAATATCACAAATAAGAATAATAACATCTTCACGGGAAAATAAAGTCTTGCAATACAGACCTGTTTGGCGTCGATCATCAGTCCGATGACGTAGGGCGCCATAAAGCCACATATGTTACTGGCCGCGTTGGTGATGCCATACATAGTGCCAGCGAACTGCGGCGACAGGTCGATGTGGTTCATCTGGTTACCTGACGATATAAAACAAATTTATAATAAATTTTCATCTAGGATATATTTTTAATAACACTGACATTAATAAACAGAACGAAAGTGTTCCTAGTTTAACATTCAAGAATAACAATGTCTCTCTTTTATGAGTGTATACAAAATGTATCAATGGATATATTAAATGTATCAATTGGTATATGAAATGTATCGAACTAACCAGCGTATACAGCGCCACCGAATGCGGAAGTGATACTCAAAAGCAACATAACCGCCGTACGGTCGCAGCCTGCCCACGCTATTCCCAGCAAACCCAACGCTGGTAAAAATGCAGCTGAAAAGAAAAAGCGACAATTGTGTAAGGCATTTTTATACAAACTTATGTCTGTTTCGTAAATATCGCGGAAGAATGCTACTAACAGCAATATTTACAACATTAAGTCCTATTGCTGCATGTGTGATATTATCATAGATAGATTCGAAGGCTGTAAAACTTCAAAAAGATCTTATTTTACTTTGTCCAGCAATGAATAATAAAGAATACTTTACGAAAAATTGTGAAGAAAATGTTTTTATAAAAATCGAGTCCAAACTCAAAACACAATAATGGTAAGTGTCAATTGTAAAAGTCAAAATGAAATATTTTGGAGTGTCATTGTCCACTAAATACATTATTTTTTACTCAAGAAAAGATTTAAAATTACCTTTAGCTTTAAAGTATTTGTTTTAAGAGCGGTAGGTTCACCACCCGAGGAGGTATAACCGCCACGCCCACTTCTACCGTGATGCAATTTATTATGTTTCGGTAGTGGTTGCCAGAGTTCACATAATACGAGGCGACCATCTAAGTTCTCAGAAGTAGCAACACATCTATTTGCGATCTCAGATAGGACTATTAGCTGAATTTGCATATGTACATATGTCCAAGGGTTGCAGTGACCACCAGGTGGCATGCATAGTCATTTGTTTTTTTATCAAATAAAAAAAGAAATAATATAGGTATGTTAGTATGTAGTTAGTAAGTATGTTATGTCATTATTATCAGTAGAAACATACTAAAACTTACCAACAGTATTCCATAGCTTCATGCTGTTTAACCGGGAGATACATCCCTTGGCGAGGAGCCAGTCTGCGAAAATACTGATTATAATACCCGCGATCCACGCGGTCAGGTACGGGAGCGCGGATAATCTGGCATTCTAGACAAATAAAGAATTACAGTAAGTACTATCCTATTAAAAAGTTGCGATGAATTTTTTTATAACTTTATAAACACATCCATATAATAATTCTTATCTTTTCAAGTGAGGACATGTCGACTGCAGCAATTAATAAATTTAACTACGTTAAACCGATACTTCTTGGAAGATTTAACGGAAGTTAAAGTTAATCGTTAACTCGTCATACAAAATTCCGACGTGATTTTCGAATGTTCCAGGTTGATGATGTTAGATCGATTAGAAATATCGATCTTTCATGACCATAAGATCACAGATCAAGTTTTTATTTAATCCCTATTCCGCAGTACTTGTCAGTGCGTGTTTTTCACTCCACTGCGCAGTCCGCACTGGGTCCTTTTTGTAAAAATTAGATACTTAATTAACGGACTTGACGAATGTTAAGTTTACGGAAGTTAATAAGTCCGTTAACAATTTTGAAAGTTAACTTAAAAAAAGAATTAGTTACTCGAAATGTAAATCCGTTAATTAACGATTAACGGTCTTGTGCCCAGCTCTGATACGGACAACATTTTAGATTGGATGCACTGCGACTTGTTTATATTATCAGTTAGCACTGCATTATATTAGAAGTTCTCTATTTCAAATCATATCAATACACACCATATACAGAATTTCTGTCGTCATATGTTATTAACACACATTTTATCTCAGATACTGGGTCAAATGTCACTTTACTAAGACGATCAGGCTCAGTTATAACATAAAATTTCCGAATCTAACGTCTAAAATCTAACAGTACGTCATAAATTACTCAATATGCTTCATAATACTTTTTAAGACACCATGGCAGTTGATTCAATTTATTGTTTTGGAAAAGGTTTAGTGGGACACTTAAAATATATGGCGATCATCTCAGTCTACTACACCATAGACGGTTTAAATATAATTTTGTTTTCATTTAAATTACGACTTTAAATCTTGGTAAAACTATAAATTTCCTTCAACTGAACTTACAGAAACAATATCGAAGTGTAGAATATTGTTCATATACGTAGGTAGTTCCGTTAACTGCGTATAGAAG
>DWNH01001467.1:0-11362 GCA_018249895.1 Tiana niger | reverse complement strand
TCTGTGTGTGTGTCCGTGGTACCCACGACACAAGATCCTAGAATCTTAGTGTGGGGCTATGAGTGTGAAGCGTTATACTATAAGAGTATAACAATGTATCTTAATTCGCCTATAATAATTAATGTGCCAATGATTTTTTTTTTTAAACTTTCCTTTAATTTTTTGTAAATATGACTTCCGCCACTTATCGCACTCGTAGATGCTTCAACTAGTATCTAAAAGTTTGGACCCTATAATATGCCAAAGTAGACCGCAATATACAAACTAAGCCAACTTGAGCGTACACCACTCAAAATTATCCTAAAACAAACGTTCAGTATTAAAAGTTTTCAGCAACCTCGAGGAGGGGGAGCTTGAAGGGTCGGTGGGGAGGACCGACCCTCCCTTATTTAGTCACGCCATTTAACAGGCGCGGCAAAGGGCTAAGAATTAATTATTTATACGACTAGAAGCGGAGCCGGGCGAAAGATGTCACAATGAGCTCTGGACTCTCTCATATTTTCCACTGACGATTTTGGGGTACGTAAATGAAATATTGATTATGGAGTAATGTCAAAATTAATTAAAATTAAAATTACACTTCATTTGTGTTAACAATTTTATATAAAGCATTTTAACCTGTTTGAACAGCTCCCAGCTTTTTGTAGAACTGTCAAAGAAAATATATATTTTAGTTCAGTATTAAATTGTATTCATAATACAAGTCCGCGGTGCTACACTACAAATCACTTAAAGAAAAGCGTAAGATAAATACTTCGATCAAATTGATGATCGAAAACTTCGAGTCAATGAAAGATTGTTTTTATTTGAATAAACTTTTTTATGAAATTAAAGAAACTAATGGTTTATAAACAAAAACCGAGATGTTATACGTGCAATACTGTAATGTTTGCACGTCGCTGACCTTGTAGGTATTTCTTCGTGTGTGCTGTTGTTAGTTTAACTGAAACATAGACAGAAGTTATTGGATACAAAGAACATAATTTCGTTGATGGTTAGCTTGAAAAGAAAATTATAATTTTGTCATCACCTGGAAATTATTCAGAGCATTGCAAGACGACCCATGTGGTGTAGTGGTTACTATGCCGGTTCACCAATCGAAGGGTCCGGGTTAGATTCCCCGCGGGGCAGAAGTTTAAATGATGAATTTATATTTCTGTTCTCGGGTGTTAGTGTAATTGTCTTTGTGTGTGGCCATGGTACCTGGTTATGTATCTTTTTGTTCGTGTCCGGTATCACACAATAATTACACACTCACTTTGCCCTTGGAGTTGCAATACGAATGACAATTAGCCATAGGATAGGAATTAAACCCTCCCAGTCGTTGAAATCATTAATAAATCGATAATAAGAAAGTTCAATAATATTCTGGCAGAATCCGTAATATAAATTAATAAAACTATAAAGGTATAAGCTGCAATTAATTAAATTAAATTATCTTCTTACAGCTTGTTTATTTAATCAGTTTACTTGTTAACCACTTTTACTAAATTTGTCAGTGACCTGAATGTCGAACAATACTTAAGTCACTATAATAGTTTTACCCATATGCTTTAAATTATTACACTAGTTAAGAAGCACACAAGAATTTAGGTTAACTGGTGTTTACAGAATCGTTAACCTTCTCGAAAATGTATTAATCTAAAGAAGGCGGGTTTCTTGAATTGTAAACTTGATACCGAACAGTGGCCGCTCAACAACAGACAATTGATTAGAATACGATGCATTTTTTATTAGACTTACTGCAACGCCGTAAACAGAATCAGTATGCATTTGGATTTTCACGAAAGTGTGTGTCTCTAGAAAATATTACTTAAAATAATTCTTTGACAAAGTGCTCGGTAAAAAAGAAAAATTTAGGTTATTTATAACAAGTTAATCAATCACCCCATGTAAAACTAAAATATACGTGATGAAATTATTAATTTTATTGAAGGTGGTCGAATGTTTATTTTTTAAAATGTTTAATATTTTATTGTAAAATCATATTTAACTTTTAATTGTCGGATACTTGTTCTAACAAATATTACATACACATGATTGCTTTACGAGTCTAGTTTGTGGCAAGCGTAATCTATCGGGATATCAAGATCTGAAATTATAATTCTCTACCTATTGGTTTGACCAATACTATATTACAAATGTGCTTTTCTACAAAGATACATACTTCATAAATGTACTGTTACAATATATGTATAATGTAATCAATAAACTTTAATGAAACATAATCTACAGTATTTTAAATTTGATGAAATATAGTTAAGATAGGGTCACTGGTTTATTGCTAATTTTTAATAAACTGATTAGACGACTGATTCTTTGTATTATTTATCAACATGTATTTTCTATGTTCACAAGCACATTGCTTGTGAACACAACAAGTGTGTGTAGAACTAAGGATGTAATCGAGTGAGTTTCCATAGATAAAAGTAGGATTTTGTAGCGTACATTCAAATCAACTTTTGGTTCCTTTGACTACAAATTGTATATATTTATTTTAGGTAAGTTTAAAATAGATTGTTATTTTTGAGTCATATTCCAATTTTGCCGATTGGTCATTAATTTCATTATCATAATCATCAATATATTTGTCTTCAGTATTTAGTACCATATAGTCAAATAAGGAATCATTGGTAATTATTTTTTTATTACGTCGTTATATAGAGTAAATAAAAGAGATGCTAAAAATATACTTCCCTGTGGGACGCCCATCTTATTATATTTTAGGCCTGTTTCTTTTTTCTATACATATTGCTACCAAATATTGAAATACTCTTAATACCCAATCTGTTTGCATTTCCATAGTAAAACATACCAGTCGCTTTTAATTTTGGAGTATACGGTTAAAAAGGTTGAATGTCTCAAAAGACGTGTTTTTATTTTTTTCAAATCATCGTTATCCACTGCTGGACATAGGCCTCGTCTTGTTGGCGCCACTCCGTCCGGTCTTGTGCGCTTAGAAATCTAAAAACAAAACAAATAAAAAACAATTCGATTATCTAAACAAATTTTTTCCTCAAAAAAATTACGTCGATTGCCGTAAAACCCATCAAAATCGGTTGGTTCGTTCGAAAGATACGTTGTCGAAAAACTTGGAAAGAAAAATCTATTTCGTACTACTTACGACGATTTGAATGCTTTAAAAACTTTGAATGCCGCAAAATTCATTAAAATCTGTTGATCATTCGATGTTAAGCGATCGTAGTCGAAAAATTATAAAAAAAGTATTTTTTGAAAAGAACTTCCTCCAATTAAGTCGAGGTTTTATTTTTGAAGAGCTCAAAGCGTCTAAAATTAGCAGGAAGTTTCAGGGATGGCCGGTTTTCGGATTTTTTTTAAATTGATTTTGTTATTATCAACATGGAGTAGGAAGTTAGTAACCAAAATATCAGTTCTAAATAGAAACACATGTATACAAAATATATAAAAACTAAGTTACGATTTTTAAAATATTAGGTTATAAAGTATAACTAAACAATTAAAGATCGCATGATCGTTTAAACAACTTGTTTTAATTTGATACGTACAAAAATAGTTGTTTCCGAACACGTTTAGTTTGAATTTACAAAAAATTTAAAAGAGGTTTCATAAAAGTGCATGATGCGATTTTGTACTTTAAACAAGCAAGGATTTTCCTTTTGCAGAGCCGTATACTGGAGGATGCTTCGTTGATGTGCAACTCGTGGTCACCAAGACATAATGTAAGTTTCGTTTAACGGTACCCAGTTTTATTAATATCTTAATGATTTATTTATTGTTTGGACAACATACATAGAGGCCTTGATTAGTTTAAACTGTTATTATAATAGCAAAGCGAAATTGCCTCTGCGTAATCTTTGGCCAAAGATACGGGTATTTACTAGATACTGAGCCGAGCGATTGCTAAAACTATGTGAAATTTACACGTACATACCTATCTACAAAAATGCATGCAGTATATCCTAATCTGCGATAGTCTTTGCATGTGGTGCAGAAATTCTTAATTTTTTTAGAACTATGTAGCTTTAGTTATGTTTGTGGTAGGTAGAAACCTATCGTGATATTAAAAAGTATACCATCTTTTTTATTTGTTATTTATTTCTTTGTTTAAATGCTTTCTTTATGTACCTATTCGTTTACATGCTTCAGTTATTGTCACTATAACTAAAATACGGCTCTACTTTTAGTGCTACTCTACTTCCACAGTGGAAGGAAAAATTACTTAACCATATGCTAAAGTAACAAAGTATGCAATATAATAATTAGTAATGCTTTGATTGTGTAGTATGGCAGGTATATTAATTACTATATATTAGTTACTTTATATATTGTATGCCTTTGATCAATTTAATATAGCATACGATTTTTGTAATACGCAGTAGACATTTCTTTTATAGGTGAATATGTAAGGTAAGTGATTTATTTTCAATATTTTTTCGTATAAAGTACTTCCTCACTATGGTACTGCGCATTACTAATATCGTTAATGTATCACAGATAAAATAACCTAAAACATAAAAACATTAACCTCATATAAATCATTAACCAAAAAAATATATATACCTAACAACATAGTATTAAAATAAACTATAAACCTCTGTACAAGTAAAAAATAGTAAAAGTAAAAAGTACAGATAAGACAAAGAATTTAAAAATATATTTTTCCGATTTTGATCACAATTTGTAAAAATACTTTCATTTTATCCTGGACAGCGTACTTATTTCTCAGAATAGTAAAAAAGGCAGTTAATACGAAGCATGCCGATATCGTGAAATGTCAATGACTTTTGATTACATCGAGCAATGTCTAAAATGGTATAAAAGTATGATTATTGCATTGGATCAGTCACGAAGGGGGTATCATCGTCAGCTATGTTTTCAATCTTTAATATGATTACGATTGGGGCGCCAGCATTCCCCGAAAGGGTATACTTCAATACTTATGTACATATTAATACTTAGTCAAAGCAGGTGTGTCAAAAATTATTTAAATTGTTACTACCATGCAGTATTATTGAAAATTTTCACTTTTTCTAATGTTGACGTCATTTTATCGTAATTTTACTTAGACGTATTAAAGTCTGTTACGGTTAAATTATACGTCAGGACGGGTTGGCCTACTCTCATTAAAATATCATTACCAAGCTATTCTGGATAAAGTCAGTAATATAAAAACTAAGCAGGAATACATTTGGTACATTTATATTTTACATCTATCGAAACGTGTCAAGCCAATATTCTCTTTGGCGGCATTATGTGCAGCCCTTATAAGTCATAATATTAAATCCACATCGAGGTGTCTATTAACATTTTGAATTGCTAAATAATTATCTAGCGTACATGCAGTAGGCTCGGTATATTCACCTAATCGCGCAAAGACCCTCACCCTCAGCTTTATGTCTCTGTGACACTTGATACTGACATCCCGGCACAGATGTATCAGGGGATCAGAAGATGTAGCCAGTTAACCCTAAAATGAGAACGTTGATGAGTAATAATAGTAATGGATTATTTCACCGCGTTGTAGGAGTTGTAGCTCGATTTTGTTGCGGATTTCGTATGGTGCTTGCCCGTGTTAGGGTTTTATTGACCCGTACTCGTTAAATCGTGCAGCGGGTGTTCGATGTTTGTGAACATAGATCCCAAATAACGAAACATAAACAAAAACGAACAGTTAAAGCAAGCAGCAGATTCCTTTGACTATTTTTCGTTATTCGTTAAACAAATCTTGTCAGTACCACTACTGAAATAGCGTCCATACGTTATTTACTACCTGAACTTTGCACATTTTAATAATTTAATTTACGGTCTCATGATAGGTCGTTTAAAAATAAATCAAAACCAGTAGCCGTTTAAAAAGTTATAAATGAGAGTTTTGAACAGCGATAATAACCAGTGAAAATTGCAACATCGCTTGTTTAAAACAAAGATAAATGACTCGTACTAATTTCACGATGAATCAAGGGCGCTCCCGGGTCGCTCCAGCAAATGATTATGTATCTCATATTGTTTAGCAATTACAATTAGAGAGGCGGGGGTTGAGTTCGCAACAGTAACTCGATGCTAATGATTCGTGAAGGGTGCAGGGACAAACTTTTGTTCCCACGCTCGATCGTCGCAGTTTTTTTTATTGTGTCGGGGATTAAGACGACTGACAGTAATTTACACTTAGCGCCATGCATACATTGTATTTACTAATTGGATATAATTTACTACGTAGCCTTTTAAATCAGGATTTTAAATAATGAACTTGAACGTCTGTTTTATTTTAGTCCCTAGTGTCTAACGGTTGAATAAATACCGTTTTCCAGCGTGAGACTATAACCTTAATTATTCTTGTCTCTGAAATGAGATCTAGTCCAGCATTGGGAAAGTAATGGTTAGTTAAATAGCTAAATAGTTATTGTTGTCGCAGTTGCTGATGGTGATGATGTTATGGGTAGATGTTATTTACTGGTCGAAGGTTAGACAAATGTTTTAAAAGTTATGCCTAATTTGACTAGCCAACTTAATACTTACTTTTAGTTTTATTAGTTGAGAAATAGGTAATTATATTTCTCAAATTTAAGTTAGAAGCTGGATATATCCTTGTTTTGCTAATAATACGATACTACATCATACTTTACTGCATAGTTAATACTCAATTCTGAAGTAATTTTTTATCAGGCGTTTTTAGGTTGTAATCAATACCGAACGGAACTTCCTTTGCCCCAAACAATACGCTTCGCTTTATCTTTTATTAAACAAATGACTAAAGCATGAATCACCTTGCCTTCATCCATATTGCCCAAAAGCTATAACCTGTGTCCTCTCAAGTCAGAACTGAATAGGCAATTTCAAGACGAGTGTGCTACATCGTCGGTGCTATCCGTTGTTTGCCAAGAGACATGATTGCGGTCTAACGCTAATAAAATAAAAAGCGTTTAAGGTAATCAGCTAACCGTAGATTTTCGTGTCGTAGTCTCAATTTCAAACGTTTAGCTGAACGACTGAAGGTTTCCGTAGTAACAGCTTGATTAAGTTAGATGTAATATTCTAGATTATCTACATAGGTATATGGCATTCTAAGTATTTTTGTATGCCTACTAGTTTATAACACATTTTAAAATATAGGTTTCTCAAGTAAGTATAACTTAGGTTTCTGAAAGTGAAATAAAGATTTTGTAAATAAACCTAAAATATTAAATGTTTCTAAGAAATACTTACAACAAATCTACAAAAATAACATAATGTATTGGTCTTTTCCAAATTGTAGTGTGTTAATTAGGAGCTTTCTAAACAAGGTTAGTCCTCCTTCTATTTCTTCTTTATCTCTATCTTGATCAATCTTCTTAACAAAATCTATGATATTTATTTAACAAGCAGAGAAATAACCTGTCACCTCTTCAAAAATACATAGTGGAAATTTTAAAATTTAAGCAATATTTGTCCAAAGTACAGTAGTAGACAGGTAATACGAAACAAATCATTTGAAATAGACAATTTGGATGCAAACGGCGTCTTTGAGAGGGGACGTCGGAACCCGCAAACGTGTGTACCACCGGTAAATCGAAAACAGAAACTATCACTTTAAAAGTGGTCCCTGGATCTATAAAACTTGCTGTTTGAGAGTCAGGGCGCGCGCGAGGCATCTGTCGGAGTGGGTCCGGGTGAACCGAGGAACCAAGTAACGTGTTACGGAGGAACTCGAGGTCAGAGTCACTCATAAATAATTTAAAGTAATCCGGGAAAAACCCCTGTCCGCGGCCCGACGGTTGAGTCGACATGACTATTTGATGTGGCTCCGTATTACGTCTCGCGAATTAGCGTTTCCCCTTTGAGTGTTAGTTTAGTGTTAGCATTTGTTACAAGCAAATTTTATAACACAAATTTTGCTAACGGAAAATCTTTTTAGTATTCGGCTAAATAACCTTGTATTCGCCAGTTAAAGAATATATAATTTTTAATAGTATACCAAAGTTTTAACTAAATGAGTTGCAGCCGAAGCTCCGTGTTATTTTGTTACCGTAACGTGTTAGCATATAAAACAATACTAACTGTATTAAGGAATGCATTAGTATACGTTTATTATGCTTTAACATTTTACTACCTTTATAGGAATGTGCGTAAACTTTATATGTACTTAACGTTAACATTTCACTCAATGGGAAGTTGAGCCGTTTTAAAGATTGTAAAAATACGCTCAAGCACTCGCATTATTTCAGTATTTGCTGAACTTTTCAATAGATTGACATAATTACTGTTCAAATATTACAAAATTTTAAACAAGATTTCTGAAAATTCTAAAATAATGGTATTACTTTATTACCTATGCAAGCTGTTAAATAACTCATTTTTATGTGTGTTTGTCGACTGAGGTAAAACCACCAAACAATGTTTTAAAGTTTCAAGTTTCTCAATCAATCATTTTGTTATTTGGGAAATTTGAAACTTTAAAACTAAAAAATAAAAAAAAAACATCTTAACAGTAATTAATGATTAATATAACATATATTTGACAAGTTTTATTAAGTGTTCTTAAACTAAATAATATAAATTAAATTATGTTATGTTATGTTTCTTTAGGTTGTACATACAAAAACCTCCCAGCCATATTGTAACATTCGGTTACATCATGGACTTAACCAAGATATACAGTACTAGTGCTTGTCCTTCGAATCCAAGGAGTCAATGTTTTATGGCATATTAGATGTTATGAAAACATGATTAAACAGTTATCATAACCTGGGAATGTACTAATATATAACGACAAAACACAATAAAGTGTAGTTACTATGTGGCTTGAAACTTAAAACTTTGCTACGGCCAGAATTCGAGTCTATCATCAAATAATAAAAATACAACAGATTATAAACTAAACAACACTTTTAGGCTCCGTGTTTAGAAAATTGATAAATCGTTACCCGGTTAAGATAAAGAGGCAAATTTATTAATTTGTTTTCCTTTACCTTTAATAAGTGTGCAAAGTTTCAGTTGAACCCGACGTCTCAAAGTGACATTAACATTTAAATAATCCAAACATACATACAAGTGAAGCTAATAAAAGCGTTGTAAAAAGCTCAAATGAATACATCAAAAATTAAACCGAAAATTTAATTCCTGAAAGACATAAGAACATGAATTATTAAATAAAAGTTTACTTAAAATATGTTACGCCACAGAATAATGAGGTAACGTCGAGACAACGTCGTTAACGAAATAAGCTCGAAACTTCATAAGTAGGTTCTTTAAGTAGGCACAAAGTTAAGACATTGCATACGTTAGTTAAAATCTTACAATCAATAGTTAATATAACAGAAGAGTGGTAGATTCTGCGCCTGGGAAAGTTCTACCGACACTACCAATTCTACCATGAAGCAATTTAACTTTATATAAGTATATACATGTCGAAAATTTTTTTTTCGCAGAGGGGGGGGCTCAGGTAAAACTAAAACTGCTTGATATTGCATATGGATGTTATTGGTTGCAGGGACTAATTAACACGTGCTACTATTATTCGATAAAAAAAAGAAAAGATCGGGATAAATCATAATATTATAAGGACCTAAAAACTTTACATTATGCATATTTTGAAATTGTATTCTCTCCATCAGGGCGATATATTTGGCGGCTTGAATGACGGTCTCCTCAGTCGAGCGGAAGCACTTGCGGCGGTGGACATCAGCAAGCACCAGTCGGGTCCTCAGCCGGGGCCTCCGCTGCCGCAGCTGAAGCACGACATGGTGTACCACCACGGCGTCGGCGGCCCTCCTCCACACAACGCCAGACCGCATCAGGTACAATTGTGTCTTTATAGATTACTAGCTTTCGCCCGCGTAATTTTTGGTTTACACGGAGCGTTTAACGAAGTGATAAGTATTCTATGGGTTAATCTAGGTGATGAACTATCTGTGTTCCAAATTTCATCCAAACCGGTTCAGCCTTTTTAAAATATTAGTGAAACAGTAGGTATAGTGCGATGAGAATAAATTTCCTTTTCTCCTTAGTAATGTAGTAAATATGATAAATGGTAAAGTAAAATAGCTCGATCCAAATGCTGTAATTAAGTTCATATTTAATTTTTTCTAAGTCATATAAGAGAACGCAAACTATCACAGACAAAAGTAGATAGATATATTGTTAAATATATTATATAATGTTTGTTATTAAAAGTTAGTTCTCACTTCACATTTACATAAAACGCCATAGGTATAAAATGAAAAAGTACCTAAACAAGTCTCCTTCGACATGTATGACGGTAGGCGTCTCCCTCAAATCAAATTTTAAGCAATAAAACTCTACCATCCGTAGTCTAAAAATCCATACCAATCATACCAATCGAATTCTGGAACGATAAAACTAAAGCGCACTCGTAAAATTGTTGGCAAATTGGTACGCTCCGCGCCTTGGCTGTGACATAAATAATAATAATAAAAGTAAATGCATTTCTGTATGCCCCATACACCTTGGAAAATCTTTTAGTCTTCCTATATCGGTAGCTCGAGGAGGGTTGCCTCCTTTGGGAGTTGGCTGGCGTGGGGTAACAAGGAGGGTTGTAACATGTAAGAAATACATGCGCTTTGCTATAAAAATGAGGTAATTTTATGCACTATTCGATTTGCTCATTGTAACCCCACCATACGGCTACAAAATACAAAATTGTATAGCACATTAGCACGAACAAGAAAAGGGACAACCGGAATAGGTATAGGTATATAATATATGAATAGATTTTTAATAATAGATTGAAGAAAACTTTTTTTGTATCCTGTATACAAATATCACATATTTTTTATAGTTTATTTACTTTTTGTTATAATTTGTAGATTGGCCATGATGTAATAGTGATATGATGCCCTTGTTGTCGACATTTTAGGATTTCTTAGAATTCTCAGAAATATACAGTATCATCTAATTGGCTTCTCAACCAGGCTTTCACTACAATTCGTGAACTTGCCCGACTTTTGACTATGATCTTTGTCGCACTTTCTTGCTATGACAACAAGAACAAGACGTTCTAGTGATTCACTTTTCATTACAAGTGATCGATCTCTTTGAAAACGGTTCGGATCCTTTTAATAGATAATTGAACTCGCGTGGCACCCATATATCGCGTTTTTTTTATAACCAGACATTTTCAAGACACCACTCTTATGTGGTCAACCGTGACTTCTTCAGCTATGTCATAACTACTAATATACGGGTGTTGCTCCAGTGTTTGTGAAATGGCTTCCACATTTTGCATGATAGAGAGAGCCAGAGATCAAATCGTTGACAACAAAATTAAAACAAATATTCAAAGATAAAGACAAAGACAGAGACAAAATTATTTATTTGCACAAATATGGGTAGGTACAAAGGTGGTACATAAAGATTTAGTTCAGACCATATTTACCTTTTCAGG